>JAHQZX020000169.1:0-15535 GCA_019804575.2 Pseudotulostoma volvatum | reverse complement strand
GTAAAGACGACTAGCTTGATAAAATCCATGTTGAGCTTCATGAATTTAAGTCCTCTGCTTTTATTGTCCCTCTGCCATTGCAAGCGCTTATTTAATGCTTTTGCTTCTGCTTCTGTTGGGTTCACAGTCTGGGCAGCAAAGGAGAGGTCAAAAGCTGCGTCTGGTTAGCATCCTGATGGCCTGATTTTTGGAGTAGATTAAATAATCGGTTAGCCGATGGATGTCCAAAACGTCGGTATAGCTGGTGTAATTCTGTCTGTGTCGGGTGGCAGTGGGAGTCAAGCAAAAAGCTAGATAGAGATAGCTCTTCCCAAAGCAGGAACGGGTGGCCAAACCGTCGAACTACAGATATCAACTTGCTGCCTTGCAGCAGGACGTTTTGAGGTTATTGTGTTGGACCTTCAGAGTATCCATATCTCGCAAGCAGAGGAGGAATGGTGTGTCTGCTTCTACTATATGGAACTCGATATTTCCGATTGGAGTGCTCAATATAATAGATCCAATCGATGATGTTGAACCAATACCAAATTGTACAGTGACTCTTCCTGCTTTTGTTATATCAATCACAGCAGTCGCCGCCCTGTTCCTCTTATACGCCATATACTGGCCGTATCCAGCTGTTGACCAATTTGAAGCTCCAGTATCAATCATTATACCATAGAAGATTTCTGCTGTGTAGCGGCTAGTGGTTGTATACACAGATGAATCATCCTCATTGGTGCCGTCAATAATTCTGTCGGATTTGGTTAAGCTGTGGTAGGTGGCATGGTTTTGGAGGGTCTTAATTGCTTCAACACCATTAACGTTTCCGAAGGACGTTAGGAAAGTATCGCTCTGGTTTGAGCTAGGCGAGTTTAGTGGTGGTTCTGAACTAGCTAGCAGAGCTTCTATCTCTCTTTCAATAGAGTCGTCGGAGCTAGAAGTGTCGTTATTAATATCGTCACCTCTAAAGGCAAGCCCTGCCAAGCCCTGAAGGACCTGATTGACAACAATACTATCGATATTGAACCGGTGGAGTGGGTGGAGCGCTATCAGGATAAATTGAAGGCCTAATTAGATCATTGCAGTATTTCCTTTATTCTTTTCTTTTCTAGTTTTGCCAGTGTTGGTACAAATGGATCCTGATTGGTCTGAATAATCTGGGAATTACGTTTGATTGGTTTAACACGACGAGATCGGGGAAACGATAACCCGATGTTGACCTGTATCCATCACACGTTCTGAGGAAGATGGAAGACAGAACGGAGTGAGCAAGAGATCAAGGATCAACTTGCTAAAGGAGGATTCAATTCATATAGATTGCAACCTCAATTCACGAATCTGAACCCACCTCAAAACCAATATTAAAATCCTACCCTGTTAACCTTACCTAACTACCGACCTGCGCCTCCACAACCCCAGTTACCTCAACCCACGAATCCTCCACAACAAAACATCAACCAACAAGCTATACCGGGAACCCAAGGATATGGGAGAGAACTCGTGAACCTATTGAAGACATACTCAGACGACATGAAGTATAGTGGCAAGGAAGACAACTTCGACTATAAACTAGCAATATTCTACGACCTGTGCGACAGAGCTGACGTACCAAAGGAAGCCTTGATCAAAGCCCTCCCTGTAATGCTAAAAGACCAGGCTTTGGCTTACTACTACCAACACTGGCAAAACTAGAAAAGAAAAGAATAAAGGAAATACTGCAATCTAATTAGGCCTTCAATTTATCCTCATAGCGCTCCACCCATTCCACCAGTTCAATATCGATAGTATTGTTGTCAATCAGACACTTCTAGCTCTGACGACTCTATTGAAATTAAAGCATTACAGGGAGGGCTTCGATCAAGGCTTCCTTTGGTACGTCAGCTCTGTCGCACAGGTTGTAGAATATTGCTAGTTTATAGTCGAAGTTGTCTTCCTTGCCACTATACTTCATGTCGTCTGAGTATGTCTTCAATAGGTTCACGAGTTCTCTCCCATATCCTTGGGTTCCCGGTATAGCTTGTTGGTTGATGTTTTGTTGTGGAGGATTCGTGGGTTGAGGTAACTGGGGTTGTGGAGGCGCAGGTCGGTAGTTAGGTAAGGTTAACAGGGTAGGATTTTAATATTGGTTTTGAGGTGGGTTCAGATTCGTGAATTGAGGTTGCAATCTATATGAATTGAATCCTCCTTTAGCAAGTTGATCCTTGATCTCTTGCTCACTCCGTTCTGTCTTCCATCTTCCTCAGAACGCGTGCTAGATACAGGTCGACATCGGGTTATCGTTTCCCCGATCTCATCGTGTTAGAACAATCAAACGTAACTCCCAACGAGTTGGGAGTTATTCAGACCAATCAGGATCCATTTGTACCAACAGTATACCTTCTTAGGGAACAGCTTTTGTGAGGAGTGGGCGAAGAGCCGCGGTCGAAACTGCATGCCCGGTTTTGTTTACATGTCTGTTCCCCTGATCTACCTGCCAAAGGATAAAACTAGATAGAAGAAGTCTAAGAACCCGCTATACATATATACCTTTAAGCTGTTCAACCACTAGTCACTGTCGTGTAGCATCAGATGTCATCGTTGGGTCTGAAAAGACGAAGTTTTTGGTCGGTCGCTAAATAATAACAGTTGCCGGTATGGTGCCCTTACTTCCCACAATCGTTTGTAGGTTAACCGAGTCCTAAGTAGTTGGTGAGCATATTCCTCCGTATTTCTTTCGGGCGGCGAGGGTTTTCCTATCTCAGAGCCCATAATGTCACTATTCTTGTCATCTGGAAACTTCTTCCAATTGGATAGGGTTGCGGATGTAGATTCTTTTGGCTTTCTTGGTGCGGCCGGTTGTGTACTGTGGGCGCGGCTGATTGATAGCTCCCTGCCATAAGTGCTGTCAATCTTGTGGAGCCATCTTTTCTTGTGGAGCCATCTTTTCTTGTGGATGTCTTTAAGCCATGCACATTCGATTGCTGCGGTCCAGCTTGGTAGGCCATTGCTCAGTTCCTCTAGCAACAAAGTAGTAGCACACCAAGGGGTTATTTTAAGATCTAAACTATTGGCCCTTTGCACAGCATCCCTAAAGGCTATAACGTATTGCTTAAGAATGGCAAATTGCAAATGCTGCATCCTCACTGCTTGTTTCCATACCGACGATTCATCCTATGGCCTAGAAACACTCATCCGCATATTATGATAGTTGTAACAGTGCTCAGTTCTACTATTACTCATCAATTGGATAAGGGGAGATGGATAGTAAAAAGGGCTATTCACGAGGAATTCTGCCTATGAGAAGGAAAGAGAAAGGGGAAGGTTTACTGGATCCCGCATTCGCGAGCCTTATGTAATAGATCTACGGATTACCAGGCCTTTATCTGCATCTCTCACGGTCCAGCCTGATAGGTACCTCATTCCCGCGACAGCTCTAATCGCACCAGCTGCTGTCTGAACCAAGGAACTGGCAGGAAATGCTGAGACATTTCCAAAAGGAGGGGTTCCTCGAGGCTGCTCGACAAGAAATGAAAGAACTGACGGAGAAGAATACAACTCGAGCATGTTGAACCCCAAAGGTGTTCAGATCCTTCCTTCCCCCACATGGGCGTTCCGATATAAGTTCGACACGGACGGCTTCCTGACCAAGTTCCAAATCCTGGCTGTGAGTTCGCAGAGATCTACAACATGTCCTCGGGGACTTTTCATTAAATATGTTGAAGTGACTCGCTACTTTTTCAATGTAGTAGTCTTGGCACAGCCATAACTTTCCATTAAGGCGGTCCCTGACGATTCAAACTTAGAGGAACCACTTCTTCAATTCCCCCCAGATCTTTTATGCCTGAAATCGCCTACAGCCTCTTTGAACGAGAGGGCATGAAATCTCTTGTCAGGGTGCTAAAGCGTAATAATAATATCGTCCGCAAAGAGAATAAGAAAGAGGTTCTAAAAGAAGAAAAGAAGGAAAAGACAAGTTAAGAAAACTACAGGACGAGTATGTAGCATCACAGAGGTGAGGTTAGGCTCGTTACGGCTCCTCCCTCCATTTAACGGAGTCCTCCTAATTCAGAGAAGTCCGGTCGTTAAGTAAGTTCTGTTGCCGAAATCGTGGGGCTCTACGGAGACCGTAGCCTTTTGCAGCAGCAAGCATTTTCCAGCTTTCTCAAATCCGTGGGGGGACACTTAGTGTATCGACGACCATTTCGTTCAGGTCTGCGTGCGGGGATGCGTTTTGGACATCATATTGATTTGTGTCTATAACACACATATGTGCCTTCTTTTGAGTGTTACTGATCCGTACATGTAATGTATGTACATATCTAGGATTTAGAGCACTACTTCTGCTCCTTATGATGGTATATCATCTGCATGAATGGCATGCATGGATACAATCTTCGCCCGAGTACCTAGTTCAAAGTTGCCAGCCTCAATTGGGGCGTCAATGACCCTTTTAATTTACCTCCATGGGGATTTCTAGAATCCCAACCCAAGCTATGTACTCGTAGTGTTGGTCTTATTTACCCATGGCTTTCTATTATCATACATACCTACCTTTAGGTGAAGAGTTTTCACCTTCAACCAACGGACGTCACATCTTTGCCGCATGGTTCAGATTATCGGGTTGATCCACCAGGCAACTTAGTTTCATAGTACTTTTTGATTACTACGATGAATTATCATAACAAAACCAAGTTTCTAAAATTTGGATAACCAAGTTATTCACGTTCAGAAACAGGCGATCTCGGAGGCCGGAGGCCTCATTATGTTTATAGATCGTGAATTTTCCCGCGTCTTAGTCTCAGAGGCTCAGACGGGGCTATGTCTAATCTGGTAAACTTAAACTTTGGTTTAGAATCTCTCACGCGACCTTAGAGAGTTTTTCCTCTGGCGAATCCTGAGGAGTTATACCCCACACTAAGCCCACTATTTACGCTAGTTCCAATTGGGCTAACTATAGTACTAACTAAGCTATGATAACTAGCTTAGATCCATAGCGCAGCAAAAGTTCACCAAGTCACCTGAGATATGTATATCCCGATGCATGTTGTATGCGTGTGTCAATATATTCAGTGATGAATTATTAATCGCCAAGGGTTGATTTCGTGATATTAGATATAGAATAATACATACATATGTACTAATAGATGTCATAGCGTAGCATTCACAGTAAGTTAGAAGGAAACAGAATACTAGTTTATCCAGGGATGGAATGAAGGGCCAAGAAGATAGATGAAAGGAATATCATATATATCGTGCAAATGTGCGGAGACAGTGTCACATGTGATAGAATATGTATTGGTTCATTCCCACGAACTAAGTCTATGCTGGAGCCGTATGGACATGCAGAGGCAGACTATCTAGACAAGGGTGAACACGAGAACACACACAAGACCCCACGAGCAACCGTAGACAGACCGAGAAAACCACCGAAGGAAGAAGTAGCATCATTATCATCACAAGAAGAAATTTGCTACAGGAGAGGACCAAACGAGTCTGCCGTCCTGGTTTCTGGTCCGATTCCCAGTACACGCCAGAAGGGTATACGGACGTAGAGATGAGAACGTTCTCCAACACATCTAGACACCGCCACAAAGCTGTATATCAACCAGGCTTGGTCAGTTATCTGCAGTCGCCGGAGGCATTCACGTCAAGGGAGGGTGCTTACCGTCTCTACGATAATTCCTGTGATCTGATACGGATCTGCATTGCTAGCCGGCCGTCGGTCCTCGAAGTAGCCCTTGCCATCTTTGGCGCACTGACGGGGAATCCGAATGCTGCTACCGCGGTCCGCGACACCATAGCTGAACTTGTCGATCGAGCCAGTTTCATGACGACCAGTAAGACGCTCCTCGTTGCCCTCACCATAGACGGCAATGTGCTCAGCGTGACGGGCCTCCAGCTTCTTCATGGCGGCTTCGATATGCTTCATACCACCCTCAGCACGCGTGTTGGTGGTCGACACGTTGGTGTGGAGACCAGCGCCATTCCAGTCACCAGGGATTGGCTTGGGAGCGAAGGAAATCCGGACGCCAAATTCTTCGGCAACACGATGGAGAAGGAAACGGGATAACCAGAGTTGGTCGCCCACTAGGAGCCGTTAACTTTCATTTCTCACTTCTCAATTCGGTCAGGGAGAGAGGCCGGGGAGCAAGGGGGAAAAGAAGGAAAAAGGTTGCTCACTCTGGATACCCTCGCACGGGCCAACCTGGTACTCCCACTGGGCTGGCATGACCTCCGCGTTGATTCCGGAAATGTTGATGCCGGCGAACAGGCAGGCCTTGTAGTGGGCCTCGACGATGTCACGACAGTAGACCTTGCCGGTACCGACACCGCAGTAGTAGGGGCCCTGAGGGCCAGGGAAACCGCCCTTTGGCCAGCCAAAAGGCCAGCCATCGGCATCTAAAAGGGTGTACTCCTGCTCCAGACCGAACCAGAAGTGCTGATCGGCATGAGCTCCCATCAGTTTGGCGGCCTCGTGACGGTAGTTGAACTTGTTGGGGCTGCCATCGGGGTCCCAGGTCTCGCAGAGCACCAAGATGTTGCCCCCCTTGCGAAAGGGATCCGGGTACAGGGCTACAGGGCGAATGTAGACATCTGAGTTGCCTCCGGGGGCCTGACCGGTAGAGGAGCCATCAAAGTTCCACTCGGGCAGTTCTTCGACAGATGTGACAGGCTCTGACAGGGTCTGTAGGGATGGTCAGCGCGTTCTTTCCGTCACAAATTTTCCCTGGCTCTTTCCGCGCTGAACTCCCAGTTCCCCCCTTTTCTTGGTAGTTCGTGGTTGCGAAGTCGAACCAAGCGAAATGCAGGGGTCTATGTCGGGGCCCGCAAATTGAGCCAGGGCCTGGGTGGTCGCAGCTTGCAACCCATCGATTTTTTGAGGGGCATACCTTGGTCTTGGAGCGAACGCCACCAACTGCATCAATCCAGATATACTCAGCCAAGACCTTGCCATTCTGGTCCAGACTGAGGTATTTGAGGAGCTATTGGTTATTTCGGTCAGTATGCGGGAATGAATATTTCTTTCGAGGCATCACCACGGACATTTTCGGTGTTGGAGATGTTACATGTGTTCGCCTGCGACAATGCAATTGTCAGTTTTATGGGTTTGTCAACATGACAAGAATGTGATGTATTGGCGAACGAATTGCTTACCATAATGTCTCTCTAGGGAGTAACGAAATAAAGGGAAGGGGAGAGATCAGGAATGAAAAGAGCACTTCCTGAGGTGGCGGGGGGGGTAAAAAAAAAACGAGTTGGATGATATAGTTGAAGGGGATCAGAACGAATGCAACGGATCGGGAGGAGGGATAGAGGGAGTGGAGGAAGAAAGGATGGCGAC
The DNA here is from genome assembly GCA_019804575.2 of Pseudotulostoma volvatum. Taxonomy (NCBI): domain Eukaryota; kingdom Fungi; phylum Ascomycota; class Eurotiomycetes; order Eurotiales; family Elaphomycetaceae; genus Pseudotulostoma; species Pseudotulostoma volvatum. The sequence continues at coordinate 8,232 of JAHQZX020000169.1, read as the reverse complement.
GGAGAGAATGAAGTATGAAAGAATATCCAATATTCAAGAAGATAGATGGATTGAGGGAGACGAGAAATTATTATTCTTGCAAGGGAGGAAAGGAGGCCGAAGAAATACTTGGGATGGATCAACCAATCCAGATCTGGCCCGATGAGGGGAGGGATATAGTTTACCAAAACAAGCCCAGTTGGGGGTTGGCTTTTCGCTCTGCCCTTAGCCGTGTCATCAGATGATGATCTCTTCTTACATCTTATTATATCTAGATATATTTATATATATAACTATATCTCTTCTAATATAGATATATAATATAGATGATAACGGTCATTCTGATTATATTTAGATATTATACAACAACAATGGCCCGATCGTATAGACGTTGTTATCAGATGATCGATCATCGCAATTTTTCGTCCCTCTCCTCTCTCCCTCCGGTCCTTCAGTGGCCAGTGCGAAAAACACCCCACTCGCTCGAGACTTTGTTCCGAGTGGCGTACATGGCCGTCTTCCCTCAAGTCAAAAGGGATAAAGAGCCAAATCCGTGAGGGATTGATTCCTACTTCTTCATTCATCCTTTTTCAATTCCTGGTATGGATGAATAAATGATCGGGGTGGCTTCATCTCCTTTCCAGTTCCTGATCAAGCTAGCTAGAGGAAAGCATCCATCCCAACTCCGACATACTACATATATGCATAGAAGCAGAGAAGCATACGATCATATTCATCCAGGACATGTGGGCGGAACACTGCCGTCCAGTCATGCAGCTTTGATTCGTGCACTAACCGTATAAACCCTGCATGGCTTGTCGGGGGACGCTATTTTCCCTCGCGGAATCAAAGACAGACTCATCCCCATCCACCCAATGACAGGAGAGAACGGATGCTAGAATAATCATGACAATGATAACTTAATGGTGATGATAATATAATGATATAAGAACATTTATTAATATCAGAGAGAGGAATCTGCAATACCCGTTCCGTTGCCTTCCTACATACAAACTACCCCGCAGTGACTGGCCGATAGCGGCAGCAGCGGCATCCCATCATGCCTCTAGCTCGGAGGCAAAATAGCAAGATGCATAGATAGGAAGTGCGGATCATCGTACCGTTGACCGGGTAGGTATCCATCATCTTTTAAACTATAGACTACTGTATACCTGTTCCTTCAAAATCCAGAAGCCTTACGGTGATCGAATGCGGAACAGGACGTGGCTTGGAGAACCAACTGCTAGGAACCGCCGAGCCGGTAGACCGACCTATATGATACATACTTGTCGGTACCTATGTATGTTATGAACAATAATACCGTTCATATGACAAGTTTATTGGTTTGACATAGGTAGTTACAGAAGTTGGTACTGTCCCGGTATCGGTACATCAGTACATAAGATCGGACACCAGAATGTGATAGAAGAGTTATAGTAGATATAACTAATAATATTATTATTATTAAGCAAATACTACCGCAACCACAAACCAACGAGCTTTTACCACCTCTGATAGGCGGGATCACTTATATTATTCTATAACTATTATTATTATATTTGTATGTTTGTAAAGAGAAAATGCAGATATCATCCGCTACCATTACTACTGTAGTACGATGCATACCGAAACTATGATCTAACAAACCTCATTGGAGAGCCATTCAACACGTCGATCCTTTTCTCTCTCCGCCTGGAAGGATATCAATTCGCGCCTGCTGAAAAGCGTTCCTCGGTGTCTTGGGCTCGCACTCCGGGTGACCCCCACGTATTTTCCGTGGTTTCCATACTTGGTGATTTTGGTGTATCTACCTGTCAACCAACTCTTGGAATTATAAAAAATCTCAAGGCATTTCCTCTCTGCCTTCATGATAAATTGAAATATCATCTATCCTATCCTCAACCCAAAGCTTGCGATAGAAACATCTATAGGTAGCCAATGATACCATCCATGTTCATCTTGGGTAGCCTTCTCATTCATATGAGACTTGGAAGAAGCAGCAGCTCATCGTAAATTCGGCCGGTATTGCAGAGGAAATTACAGATACGGCCCCCGTATTTATTTATATTGCTGTCCGCGGTGAGCTGCCTACTATATGCGGATGCATCCTGCAACTAACATCTCTTCGAGCTGGGTGAATTCGGGAAGCCGGGTTGTGGAAACGGCCCCGGAACCTGCTGAACAGATACGGCTCCTGGGCTTTTTCCTTTTCGTTGACCCTCCTACAGTTATAACGTAGTTTGATGTAGAACCACTTCCTTTGACAGCGGTTGCACTCTTCAAATCGATCGAGAGCTAAGGTTTTCCTGAACTTGAAGTTCTTGATACATAGATTCATATTGGGGATGTATCGAGAAAAGTCACGGTATCGGAGATTTTGAGTTCTGCTAGTGCCACCCCAACCACACTTATCTGGTAACCTTGGACATAAGGAATAGAGTCTTTAGAATAGTTCTTGATTTCTTCTTTTCCTAGGTAGGGAGTGATCGAAGAGCTATAATCCTTAAAAGAAGGGTACTTTTTGTATGGGGACAAGAATTTTTTGGACAGCCAAGGTGATCCATGCATTGATTATGCGAGCTTGTGGGGCGAAATTAATATAGCCTAATAAGCAATAATCTCGCTGAGCGACCCGTTTGCCATACATGGTCCTAATCCAAGCTTTTGCTCCTCTGTGCCGTACGGACACCCGGTCTCTCTTGAGAGAAATAATCGAATCGAAAGGTATATCGGATAATAAATCCTGTGGTGGGAAATGGGGATGTATGTCTAGCTAGATGGCGTCCAGAGTCAAACCCTGACTTTTGGTGACGGCGATGACATATGCGGGGTAAACCGGGAGTGACTCACGCGAGCAGTAAGCAACCTTTTAGTATTCCAAAATCCCGACGAACAGGCATAATCAAGGCACTACAGGATAATCCGACGGCCAGGAACCGCAAAATCTGCTTTTTCCACTGTTAGGGAAAAAAAGAGTAGGAAAGCTATGGAATGTAACATCAAGATATGACCCTCATTGATTGGAGTCTTTCTAAAACTTGACATTGTCATTAAAGGTAGGCGTTGTCTACAAGGGCAGGGTTTAGCAGCTCTTTCTTGTTCAGACCCAGCCCAGGACAGCAGAAGAGACTGAGGGGGCGAGCCAACCTGTTCTGCTTCGGGTGGTGTAGCAGGTGGAACTCGTCATTATCATTAACTGCTAACGTCCGTAATTCGGTCAAGGATATTACCAGCTAACTAAATTCTTCGTCGATAGTGACTTCAGAATAGGCAGGATCACGGAGCTTCAAATAATATACTGTAACCAAGCAAGGATACTTGTTAAAATCTTTCACAGATTGCCATCGAACCTTAGGTGGATCATTGCTTTTCTTGGAGCGCAATAAGAGAATGAATATCAAGGTCAACAGTGGAAGCTTATCCTTTAGATAGATCTAGGCACGGGCAATTTAAAGCGGGGAAGTCTGTAACATAATACACCCCTGTTGTCCCAAAGGTCATCACCAGTTCTCATCGATGTCTTCATTTGTATAGCCGCACACTCTTTTCGTTTTCTGGCAGTCCAAGAGCTATCCTGCCCGGTTTCTCTGACCCAAAGGTGAAGTTATACATAATAGAGACACCAAATGCCAGCTCGAAGGATACCAGATAATAAGTGACAGATACCTAGCATATATTGGCATTGGAGATGGGTTTTTATACCTGAACCACAACCTTGCTCCTACTCAAATCTAAAGCCGAAGAACTTAACATCTTGAAAATTTCGAACCTGAAACAGGGTTTACCTGCCAGTTCTTGGAGAGGACACCCCGTAGGAGTATTTTAATCTAGCTAGATATTATTATTATGTAGGTACGTTGAAAACACCAATAAAGCTTATCATACCTAGGGGCTCGAATAATTGGACAATCAGATCAGTCATATCATACCAGGTTTGGTGAGTAACTAAGCCAAAAATGGCCAGTACTAATATAATTTGGGTTAGTCCTGATAGGTTATAATAAAAGTAGTTATCATATCATAGTACTAACGTAGTTTTCAGGTTTCGTGATGTGGTGGGGCATCGGGGATAAATGAGACCTCTCTTTAACTGACGATATCTCATCAACAGCCGCTCTTTATCAAATATAGAATATATTATCATTCTTGGGCAGAAAGGCCCCGAGTGACCATGAAACTCTGACGAGAAAAGATTGGAATTTGATCTTGTGATTCAACGTCAAATACAGGCAGTCGCCAAATCATCCTCCGGCACCACTTTATTTATCCTTGTATTTTCGTATAGTTACTTGATTCAGTAATTATCTAGAGGTGGACTGGAGTAGAGGGTGTCCCGGCCAATTCTGGCCGACTAAAGCAAATACAAAAGTACGGGTTCTCGTACGGCAGTTAATGCTAGGTATCTACGGTTTGGTTATAACTACCAGCCAGATTAACAACTACTATAGTAGACATGTATATAGCCATAATTTCGATGCGACAAGTTATGATTCTCACTCAATGGCACCATTGGCACTAGATAAATTTAAGGAATGAACAGGAAAGACATCATCTCCAATAAATGGAAGCCGGATATACCTTGTTAATCATATAATCCCTCAATCCAAGTGCCATCCTAACACCGGTATTTCGACATTCAGGGCCTTTAAATAAAGCATGACCTCCCCTCGTTCAGAGGTCTAGATCTAGCGCTACAAAAGTAAGGAGCCTAGGAAGGCTGTAGGAGGGTTTTCACAACTATTGTACAGAAGGGAAAAGGGAAGGGAAAGAAATGAAAGAAACTTATTTCTATCTAACCTGGCGGACGGAGACGGAAAAGAAGGAAAAGGGGAAAGACGGGTATAAGCTTGCCGGCCCTCGTCTTTCCTGGTCGCCCAGACCCTTTTGCAGAGCTGATCCAGGGAAGGCCGCATCTGTTTTTGCCGCATGTTCATCTGAAACATGGCGGCCTCCTCGCTTGTCTCCTAATCTCCCTAATAACTTTAAGTCTTAGGGAGTACCATTGTGCCTCACTGCTACGGCCGGTCCGCTATGTGCTACCCCGTCTCCAGTCCATCTTGTCCACCGAAGGCCTGCTCTGCAAGCCTTGGGTCCACTCCCGCCAGAGAACTTCCACGGCCTTGGCCGCCCGATACATAGTATACTCGGGGGGGAGGGGGAGGTCTGACCTCTGAACTTGGGCCAGAGCCTGCAGTTAGTCCGTGACGGCAGGTACGGCTTGGCGTATGATAGAAGCATCACTTGGCTCCCGCTCTGACGGACATGCCTCCACCCCCCGCGCAAACGCCGCATAAGCTTCATGTTGGAAGGCCCGGTGGATCCCCTTCAACTCCGCCATCTTTGCCCCGGACGATCGCCTAATGTGGGTGATCCTGGCCAAGACTATGCCCTCATAGTCGCAGAGAGCCTTAGCGATTCCATGTCCGTTGGGCGTTGTAGGAGATGGCAGCCTTAGGGTCGCTGGTGGTGCTTTGAATTAGCTGGATGCCGTGCCAGGCGGACTGGGTGCTGAAATACAGGAGTGCTTCGTCGCCGCCAAAGTCCCAGCGACAGAGGAAGTAGAACGCCAGGCACTCCGCATGCAAGTGGGCGGGTTCTTGGCGGGCAGTGCTCTAGTCGTCTCTAGGCGGCCCTGCTGATGTTCCTTGCCCGCACGCGTCGTGAAGATCACTGGCATGCAGCATGTAGGGCCCTCCCTCGTGAACTCTGAACATGAAGAGGTCCGAGATCACAGCCGGGCGTCAGTCACTTCCGCGGGTAAGTATGTAGTGGCTGAGCAGGAAATCCACCAGTGACACTCTGGCGAGGAACCACCGTTCACCCGCAGCTGGCGGTAGACACGTTCGAAGTCCTCCTCGGTATACTCGTCGAGGAGTGTCTCTGCCTTCGTCTACGAACTGGGCTTTGTCTGCTCGCCTCACGCGGGAATAGGTTGGCGTTTCTATTATCCGAGTCCTTGTCATTGGCCTGCATCCTGTAGAGATCAGTGTCGGTATCACCACGGCGATACAAGTGCAATTGCAATAGTATCGGGTAAGGTTGTTGATTGTTCTCTTATTCTTCTTGTTTCTTGTTTCTTGTTTTACTCTCCTTTCTCACTATTAGTGTGGCTATAGAATATACAGGTTGGTATCGGGTTATCATTTTCCCGATCCCGCGGTGTTGACCACTGAGTTCATGACAGCCGCGTCTCGCTTTGCGGCACGTCGCCGCCGGCTTTCCGGCTCAAAGGCCGGTCTAATAAAGACAAGGAGCTTCACTCCATTGGCGTACCGTTTCCACTAGCAGAATCGCTAATGCCATGAGAAGCAATATGTTAGTTAGGAACGCGTGTAATAAACATACAGCCATCTCGAGTAGATCCTCTCGTAGAGAGAATGACACCGGTTCCTTTGCACCAAGCTCGCGATGCCTAAATGTTCGATGGCATGGTTACACATGGGCTGACCCTCGACCAACACACCGAGTCAATTATTCAATACCTAAGAATCAAGATTCACCCGCTAGGTATAATTGAAAGGGAAGAAAGCCCTGCGTAGTCAGGCGGACTGGGGCGAGGAAAAAAAGCAATTTGAAGGGTTATAGAAGATTGACGCTGAGCTGGGGAGACAAGCCGATGGGCGGGTGTCTGTCATAGCCGAAAGGCTGGATACAGACAATAAACCTAATTAACTATAATAATAAATAATTGAGAGGCCAGAAAGAGGTATACAATATTGAGGAATCCTCGCCAGCGATCCAAGTCGTAAATAGGGAGCGGACGGAGAGACTACGTAGGCTCGAGAATGTAGAAGTATTCATAGTTATTCGTAGTCGACTGGGCGAAGGGAAAGAAGGGGACGCAGATTTCGACATGGGGCGCAGCGCAACTCGCCTTCTCATATAGCCCCTTTCTTACTTCCTAGATAGATTCTCTCTAACAAGTCAGAATCAGAATAAATGGTTGTTTCTTGCCTCTATTGAGTTTGCGATTGAATCAATGATCCTTGAATCTTTATACAGACAAACCGAGGACTAATAGTTAACAGGACTTCTCGGGTTCTTCATTTCACACGTGCTTTGGCAGCATTCAGCCATCCAAGGCTTGAGAGTGTGTCCGCATGGTTTTTTCCGAGCACTTCCCCTTGCCCTTCGGCTGCCTTCCGAAGTATAGGCTCAGCCGCCTTGTACTTCCCTTGCCGGTACAGACATTCCCCGAGCCATTCCATAGAAGAAAGAGTGTCATCATTGTTTTTCCCAAGGACTTCTTCTTGCTCTTCTGCAGCCCTCCGGAGTATAGGCTCGGCTGTGTTATACTGCCCTTGTTGATGGAGTGAACGGCCAAGCCAGGCTAGAGAAGAAAGAGTATCTACATGGTTACTCCCAAGCGCCTCCTCCCCTCCTTCTGCAGCCTTTTGAAATATAGCCTCAGCTGCCTGGTACTTCCCTTGCCGATATAGACATTCCCCAAGCCATTCCATAGAGGAAAGAGTGTCAACATTATTTTTCCCAAGGACTTCCTCTTGGTCTTCTGCAGCCGTCTGGAGTATAGGTTCAGCTATGTCGTACTGCCCTAGTTGATAGAGTGAACGACCAAGCCAGGCTAGAGAGGAAAGAGTATCTTCATGGTTACTCCCAAGCGCCTCTTCCCGCCCGTCTGCAGCCCTTTTAAATACAGGCTCCGCCGCCTGGTACTTTCCTTGCTGATACAGACATTCCCCGAGCCATTCTATAGAAGAAAGAGTGTCAACATTATTTTTCCCAAGGACTTCCTCTTGGTCTTCTGCAGCCCTCCGGAGTATAGGCTCGGCTGTGTTATACTGCCCTTGCTGGTGGAGCGAACGACCAAGCCAGGCCAGAGAGGAAAGAGTATCTTCATGGTTACTCCCAAGCGCCTCTTCTCGTCTGTCTGCAGCATTTTTAAATACAGGCTCCGCCGCCTGGTACTTTCCTTGCTGATACAGACATTTCCCGAGTCATTCCATAGGGGAAAGGGTGTAAATATGATTTTTCCCAAGGACTTCCTCTAGCTCTTCTCCAGCCCTCCGGAGTATAGGCTCGGCTGTGTTGTTCTGCCCTTGTTGATGGAATGAACAACCAAGCCAGAGCAGAGAGAAAAGAGTATCTTCATGGTTACTCCTAAGCGCCTCTTCCCGCCCGTCTGCAGCCCTCCGGAGCATAGGCTCGGCTGTGTCTATCGGTGCCTTTGCGGCACTCGATACGCATGCGCGTTGTGGTTATCAGATAAATATAGCTTGTTCTTCTATCGTGTAT
>JAHQZX020000168.1:0-15538 GCA_019804575.2 Pseudotulostoma volvatum | reverse complement strand
CCTGCTACTAAGTTTAGCGTCTCCGCTAGAGATTTGCTACTATAGATAAGCGGGTGTGTTTGTATGGACCCTGTGACTCATCCTTTATTTAGCAGGCTGATTCTTGGTATCATGGAGGGGTAATGCAGCCGAGCCGGCTTGTAGCTGATTTGGGTTGATGGAACATGGCAGGTATAAGATATTGAGGATCGGGTGTTGAGGATTTTTTCTATATAGTGATAACCAACTAAGACATGTACAATATATATACACAAGTTAGTACTTGAATTTAAGATCATCTCAGCGCTTCCTAGCGCCCACCGTTGTTCCATTCCTCTACTGCTAGCCCATAGACCGACCTCCGCTGCTAGCTCATAATCCAACACCCGAAACCTCCGATATTAATCAATATCTTGACAGCCCATGAGTTGCTTATAGAGGCAACACAAAAGAAGACCAAACAGAGTGGATATTACGCTGGTGGAACATCAATCAGGGTGAATTTAAGCTCATGGCGCAGGCGGCGCGCGATTATCTTCTAATACCTTCATCAGAAGTCGACATCGAGCGTCTCTTCAATATTGGATGTGATATTCTTGGTATACGGCGTCTTGCGATGGGTGGGGATACACTACGGACCTTGATTATGTTGAGGGATATGCTGAAGGCGAAGGAACCAATTAAAAAGCATGTAAAATAGTCATGTACAGCAACATTAATTCATTATCTATATATAATTATAAATTTACGAACTTACGAATCAAATCTGGCTAAACTCGAGTTCGATTCGTACGAATTTGTCGAACGTAAATTCGATAGGAGCCCTATCCGTGCCTACAGTAAACGTACGTTGGTATTATTTTAATATCAAATATGCTGTTACAACTTGCCCCGGAAGAAAGAGCTCCGTTTCTTTCCCACGCCAAGCTGGGCCTGAAGAGAATTTGGGTGCTGGTCTAGTAAGTAACTTCAAATTGAACTATAAGGTCACGATGTGCGTGAACACATTGTGATCTACATACAAACCGCGCTTCTCTACTTTTGGAATGGTGAGATGTGCTGCTGAAAGCTTCTTAAACCTTGTTAGGTTTAGCTGTGGCTAGTTTAAAGTAAAACTCTCGTTGATTTTTTGATATGATATGTATGTAATGTACATATTAGCATCTGTCGGAGTCGTCCAGGCATATATGGTGGCGGAAGCCTTGAACCGGAGCAGATCAACCCCCAACTTCAACTAGCCATCAACCAACCACAACATTTGATATCTTTGTATACAGAGGTATTTTCTTATTATTTAATGGATACACTGTTTGGAAATAGGCCGCTTTTTTCTAAGTTTAAGCGTTCGGGCGGGTTGATGGCGGGTCAAAGTTGGAACATTTTTGGTAGGGCCCCCATAGTAATAGTATAAGACCTGGACTACCGGTGGCTGAAACCTATCTCAGCCCCTCACTATATTAGTTCTTAGTACCTATTTCCACTTACCACTCGCCACATTAGTTCTTACTTCTTATTCTTACGCTATTTCGGCATTTGTTGCCATTATTATCATTTTATTTATGTTTGATTCATTTCTTTTATCCTTTATGTATGTATATATAGCCTTCTCATCTAACGAGAGTGAAAAAAATCAGATTTCATCTACTACGTCTATCGGGTACCCTCCTCCACCACGATAGCATCCGTATATGTGCGCATGCATATCATAGTACTAGTAGTGCCTACATAATACTATATACATATACTATTGTACTGGCATTAAGTCATGGTTAAAAACATGGCAATGAGTTAGGTTATGAGCCTACCATATCTGTGGTCTTAAGAGATTATCATGTCATAGAATTTGAGTGAGGATAGTATGGGTGTATTTTTTGGACTCGTATTACTAGTACTTAAATTATTATAGCTGTTAATGTCTTGGAAATTGACATCAAATCATCCAAGAAGGCGTTATGGTGATGATGTTCCTAGTTAAATATGCTAGTATACTTGGGCCTTTTATTGCTCATTACATCATGGAGACTTTCTCTTGCCGCTGTGTCCGAATCTTCATGGCATACTAGCCACAGGATTTAAATTGGGTCGATTGAGGTTGCAGCAGGACTAATTCGGATGAAATTGGACAGATCGGAGCGAAATAGGAAGACTACCTGTGGTTAAACAGATGGTTTTTGTTGATTAGGAGGAATTGGTCCTAAGTAATGTGGGGGCTAGCCCGGGCTTTGGCGTCCGACAAGCTACATTTGTTTTACGTTGTGGGGGACTGTTTCTCTTGTTGATACTAAGGAAATAGAATATGATGTTTTTATCCTTATTTATAGTTACGATACCATATCAATCAAGATGTTGTGTCGCTTCCACGCATTTCCACCGAAGTATACGATGTAGCCGCCGTACGCGTATAAGATTATGTAGATAAAATAGATTTGAATCAACAGACCTTAGAGAAAGAAACGATTCCAATAATAGAATACTAATTTCAACCGTTCTATAACCGTGCATGTAGGACTACAGCAACGTAGCATAATTCTCTCAGCTAGAGTAACGCAGCTATATATCAGCGATTTCAATAAGATCCTCAGTGCGTACGCCTTAGTCACAAGACGCATCTCGTGGTGAGCAACCATCATGACTATCATAGGAGCAATAAAACAGCGGTGTTGAAAACCGCTTGAGCGAGTGGCTATTCCGGGATAAATTATGCTCTATAAGCTACAATATGTACCTTGATCAATCGGGTGTGCTCTAATTTATTAACGACACAACTCTAATTTCCACCGCTATCTAGAAACTATGCCAATAGCATCTCGTATATGTAACATTACATAGTACCTGGAAGGTCATAGGATAAACTCGCCTAATCCATAGAAAGAGGGGCAAATGATGAATGTGTAAGAGAAAGGTAATACAAATATAACTAGTTGGGAAACGAGTGAACTGGATGGACGTGCAGACGATGTGTATGCTGCAAAATGAATGCTTGTGCTTCTCATCTATGATCATCTATCAATTGCAAAGCCTCACATTAAAGTAATCGGCTACTCCGATAATGATCGCGAGTTCAGATCGATGCCCTGGGCTGATAAAACTCGCTGGTTTACAAAATTTCCTTCCAGTAGCAACAGCTTAAAACGCCACTAATGTTCTAACCACCTAAAAATCTGTAAACTTGTCCATAGTCCTGTCTGAAAATTTGTAGTTGAAATTAGTATCCGAGAGGCCCTATATTAACTCCCAAATACCCGTGCTCCCGAATGCGTGTGCAAGGTTAGCAGATAGCAGGAAGACAAAGTTTAACCACACGGAATTCTTAGTCAATGAACATGATAGGGCTCCATGGTACGTTGTATTCCAATACTTGTACAATATAGGAGTGCTCCTCTGTCTCAAACATATTGCGGATGCAGTTAATGCAATCCCGATAGACAAATTCACCACTGAATTTGGCTAATGATTAGCGTGCTCGATGTCAGGGTCGTTTCGATAAAGGTCGAACGAGAGATTAAGTTCCCCATGGGAGATGTTTAAATTATGATATATAACAGGTGAATGGCTACCGCAAGCTCACCTTGTTTAAAAATACGGAATACATCCGGAAGACATCTTGAATATGGATGAAATGAGAACATGTCAACCGGCTTATTGATCACGACCTTTAAGATAAAGCCAATACTATTCGTGAGGAATTGAGTAAATCAAATCTAGCATAAGCAGCTAACGCAGTGTATGTGGGATTCTCGCCTTACGAACAAAGTTGAAAGCAACAACGCAATCAGCGATGTGATATTGTCGTGGTTATTTTCAAAAAGTTTTAATGACGATCGGTGCACCAGGTAGATAGTGACGAGGACAATCGTCCTGCCCACCTAGCTGCATCTCTGCAGGAAGGAATTACCGCAAAGTTCTAACAAGGATGCATGTAATACTGTATAGAGAGTAGATAGATGACCTAAACGTGGTAGTAGCTAGAATTTAATACATTACTGTATGTAGTGAAATGAGCATTGATTGACCGGTCACCCACCCGCTTTAGCAGGCGAAATCAATGGCCATGGGCTTCTTAAATGGGGGGTGGAAAAAAAGGGCTTCGAGGTATATCCTTACCCTCCCTCAGTCCTGGACAAAATCTTATTCGTTCTTGGGTTAATGTTTCTCTCTGTTTTACGCGCTCCTCAGTACTTTAGTCGACTTGTCGCCTTTTCTTGAGAAAGGGGAGGATTCTACCGTATTCTTCATCGCTATGACTTCTTCAAAGGAATCATCTTTCCTCCTTAGCGAAGACATATCTTATGGTCCCGATCCGCTTTATGAACCAATATCAGAAGCTCCTAATGTTATTGTTATAGGCGGTGGTGTCACCGGCCTGACTACGGCCTGGCTCCTTCTCGATCATGGATACTATGTTACCATTCTCTCTAAGGAATGGGTAAGCTATGGCTCCGCCGAACGCCTCACATCCCAGATTGCTGGGGCTCTGTGGGAACTTCCCCCAGCTGGCTGCGGCCCTCAGGCTGTACAAGAAAAGCTTCAGCTTTGCCAAAAGTGGGCGCTTGAAAGCTATCAAATATACCGCATAATGGCAGGGAACAACGAGCTTTCGAGGGCTTTTGGACTCAGTATAAAAATGTGCACGTCTTTTCACTTGAACAAGATCCAAGACGACACGGTGAAAATCGGGAAGATGAAACTGGTAATAGACAGTAACTTAGAGGAGTTCCACTGGGGAATGGAGATTGCGAAGAAATACGACGTTAATATAAATTCGTCCGGCGGACTAAGGGACGCATATGAACATCTGGCTCCTATTATCGACACTGATGTTGCAATGGCATTTTTGATGGGGCTCGTACAGAGCAAGGGCGCACGCTTAGAAACAGGGACCATCCACGGTGATTTGCTGGGACAGGAAGAATGCCTTCTGAAAAGATATCATGCCGATGCGATCATCAATGCGACCGGACTTATGGCTTGTGAGACAGCAGCCGATGACAGTGTATATCCTTTGCGAGGCGCTGTCCTGCGCGTTATCAACGATGGATCCGACTTTTCACAGATCAAGAATGCAATGCTTGTGTCGACGGAGAGCAGTTCAGATGGCAACTTCAAAGACATGGCATTCATTGTCCCGCGAAATGACAACATTCTGGTGCTTGGCTCAATTTCCCAACCAAATGAATGGAGCTTGGATCTCACACCTGACTCTCCCGAAGTACAAAATATGCGTAGGCGATGTGAAGAGCTTGTCCCGGTTCTAAAGAATGCACGATTGGATCCCACATACCCTCTAGCTCAAGGAAAACGACCATATAGGACGACTAACGTTCGTGTGGAGCGAGAAGAGAGAAAGGTGCGGAGCGGGTGCCCCAGTCGGATTGTTCACTCGTATGGTCATGGAGGAGCAGGGTGGTCGCTCGCGTTTGGGTCGGGGAGAGAGTGCGTACGGTTGGTTAACGAGATCTTACAGAGCAGCGGAAGAGAATATAACTTCCACGCGAGACTGTAGCCAATTAAAATGTCGCTTGGGGATAGTGAGTGTATTTCAGTGTTACCACATTACATTTGTTCATAGTTTAGTGTGGTTTTGAAGAATTTCAGTGAGTGTAGTTTGAACCATTCTTTATAACATTGTAATAAATGTAACACTAATACCGGATTAAATACCAAAATACATAGGTGGCGTAATAATACTGTATGTATAGCGGCGGAACTCCGTTCCCTGCCCACATACCACAAAAAAAAGTTCCCATTTTCAAAATTCATTGCCTCAACCACACCACACGGGGTCGTAGAGCTATAAATACTAGGTTATAGAGCATTAATTATTATTAAACATAATTTTCTCAAATAGCTGAAGCCCCTATTGCCGAAGGAGCCTATGGCGTTTGAAAGAAGGCAACTCCTAGGCACATGAGACAACTGGGTACTTTACCTAAATAGGAAAGTACCCATATTAACTAATCCTAATTAGGATTACTCTAACCCCAATATAGTTTCGTCTAAATGAACCACGTGATTGATGACAAATAATGACACAGAAATCAGAACTCATAACAAAACGACCAGGAATGTATGCTTTCTGGTGTGAAGTGAGTTTCTTCCATTCGAAGTGCCATACACCACTCTTTGCCGATACAACTCCATTAAGTGTATACAGCTATTATAGTTGCCTAAGATCGTTTGAGTTTTTATTTAACATTGGCCAACGCCGTAGGGAGGGTATCGCTTCGGCTTCATCTTTCATAGTCTAAAGAAATTCCTGGCGGTATTCGACCATGTCTTCTCGCTCATACCCATCAAGAAATACGCCCTTCTTGACGCCCTTCCAAAGGAACCCAAGCTTTTTCGGCCATCAACGTCCTGTTCTCGACGTTATTCCCATCCTCTTAGATCTTGGCGTGTTGTCTATTGGCTTGATTAAGCCTGTGACTTCATTGACCGATCTGTCGATATCACGATGATATTCCCCGAGAAAGCCTTTAATAAATTGGGCAAGCTTATGTGAATTGAACGCTAGATGACATTAGTCTTGAAGTCATCACATTAATATGCCATTTCATATAGACTGTTTGATGCAATCTATCGAAGGTATAGTCACAATTGTTTCGGACGGACCGCTTACTATGGCACCAGACCCGTTCAACATGATTCAGCTCCGGGTGATATTTCGGATAAAACATCACAACATGGGTGCCAGATTGACCCTGGAGCCATTCTTCCAGTTCAACCCGCAGATGTCTTCTCTGTTTGGATACTTTTGGCATTGCCGTAGTATAAAGCGAAAGCGAGTAAGTAGATAAGCTATATACTGTACTTACTATCATAGTAAGTTCAGGGACAATAAATGTGTGTATATATTCCTGGTGGTAACCTATGATAGCGTGCCAAGACATGCGTAGGATATGCTTACTAATAATTATATTACTAATCAATTACTAATTAATCTGAATGAGACAGAGTTCCGCCACCGTATAATAGTATAGTGGGTCGGGTGGTCGCCGTGGTAACCACATCGCACTTGGTAGTGACTTGCTGACGCGTTTGGGGGGACGTGAGGGCTTGGCATCTACATGGTTGCGGGTTCGAATCCCGTCCCGGCCACCGAAAATACTGAGGGAAGCGCCTGGATCAAACCCCCCTTGGGATTTACAAAAAATACTCCGTGAAAAACTTTCTGTACTGTGTGAAAAGGGGTAGGCCGGAAGCACTAAAAATACTGAGAAGCCAATACAACAGTGGTGGGTTTTTCACCCGGTAAGTATCCATGAAGGATCTTACACGGTTTTCCCGCCAGAATACATACATGTAACAAGATGGACCGGATGGCCGAAGGCCAAAGCGGTATATGAAATATTATTATTATTATTATTATTATTAATAGTATAGTGACTGTGAATACTATGGCTAAGGACCTCAATTCTGGAGGAAGACCAAACTTCACAACATTATTTGTGAAGGACTAATATTGGTGTGGAAGGACACAAAGCCTGCAGAACTTAGGTCTTGGTGAGGAAGACAATGACCCGTGAACTTGTAGAAAGACTAAGAAATCCAAAAGATATGTTGGAACGATATTTACATGGCAAACATCATCAAAGAACATGATGAGTATATACCGCGGAAATCATTAGCAAACCTTTACCAAAGAACCATCAAGGCCAGCAGCCTGCGATAGCAGATGATCGGCCTATCTTGGCATAGTACTAAATCATTTTAAAGCCTTTTAAAGCCAAGAGGCTTGAAGGCCGTGTGATTCTTTGGCTCCATTTCAAGTTAAACATTTGCCTACTCAGAGCATTTATGTAGGGAGATGTGTAGCCTTAGTATCCTTACCTAACTTGTCATACGGTTAGGGTCTGAGGGAAAATTTCTAAGGTGTCTTAAGTACGTGTGGATACATTTTCTTAGAGAGAGAAGGCAAATTTTCGACTCGAAACAACATCTCAACCACACCACCTATAAACTTGCTGAATATTGAAATTAATCGCAGAAAGCTACTCTACAACAATTCGAAGCTTTGGATTCCAGTATTGAGGGAAAAGCACAAGGATTTGAAGCTCTTCTAGCTCGGTTGCGGAATAGTTGAACATAGCAAACGCACAGTGTTAACCTCGTGGTTTGATTCTTTTTAAGGATATAATTGGATCACAATTATCGGCTAATTTTCCGACATGTTGAAGGACATTGATATTGTAGTGGTGACTCACGCGGATACCTTTTTTAGTAGTGATTTTTATCTCGAAACAGCTTTTGAATGAATAGCCGGAAGATATAAAATAAACCACACAAAAAGAGCAGAATCTCTTTGAATTATGAAAGCGATTTAACGGTTGGTAAAAATATGTGAACAAATGTGCGTGTGTAATGAGAAGCTTATGTTAGTTAGTCCTCATGTATGTATGTTCAGACTTGGCGGCTGGAGGTATTTTTAGTATTAGTATAAAACCGATTAGTATGGTTTAGTATTGTAGTTAGTATGCCAACTCTCATTTCAATGTTTTTATACGGTTCAGCCAATGGTGGCAGTTGGGAATATGAGTATCTATAATATTCTATTCATGACGCGTACATAGATTAACCGCAAAAGTGTGGTTGAGCTACCTGCGCGCAGGTTATACTACGTAGGCGCGGCCCTACATATACTATGTCGGGTCGCATATTTTGAGAATAGTAGATGGAATTGTTGAGAAATAGCCGGGGCGGAGCGGAATAACTACCACCCGGTGTAGAGCTTTCATCCCTCCCTTATTCCTTACCGCTGCATCCTGTATTTCTACTTTCTCTATGTGGGCAAAGCTAGTATCATCAAATACCAACTTGTTCCCCTTCGATTCATCTCATGACCGTGTACTTGTAACAGGTATTTCGAATTTATTGAAACCTATAATTATCGATACTATCCTACAGTATTGATGCTGCTGTTGGGAGCTTCTAGTTCTCTAATTTTAGTAGTAGAATGGCTACTAATATTGCGGCGCTGCAACTACCCAAGTATGTACAAAAATAAGAACCGCCTCATCAGGATTCTTCACCAGAATCATGTTGATCGCCGCTCTCAGGTAGCTCATCTAGTCATTAGCTAGGGACTCAAGAAGCTATTTTACCCCTAGCTCAGGAGGCCTTGGCAGTGAATTAACAATATTTCCAGTACCTCCATGGCATCAGACAGATTAGAGAAGGCTTGCTCTGCATTTAGAGTGCCTTCTTTAACCTTATCTAAATTGTTATCGCCGGTACGCTCAATGTTTCCCATAAGCCAGTCGACAATCGTCGCAGACTTATTGATGTTCTTTACAAGGCAATAAAAATAATCATAATCCATGGATAGCATATATGATATTACTACTATATCATATGGCGGTTTGTCTCGGCGGTAACATTTTAAGAGATTCTGCCGGGATAGAAATGTATGTAGGTTGGTAGCTCTCATAAGCATTATTAAAGTACGAAGTAACTTGAAGCATTTAATTAATTCCAGCCGGGATGTACCATGATCTAAATCATCTAATAGTTGCGAAACCTCCTTCAGCTTATCCTTTCTTGATTCCTTTTTTCCTTTCCCTCTCCTCTGCAGCTTTGCAGCCTCCCTTTTTGCTTTTGCTTCGGCTTTGTACTGGGCAATGGCCCTTTCGTGTGAGACCTGTGATGCAAGTCTTCTGGAGACCTTTCTACAACGGCCGGATCGCCGAGGCTTGCTGTCGCTACTGGGGCAAGGCATGAATTACTCCTTTTTCCTATCTTCCCTCTCGCTTTCTTCCTCCATACTGCTGTTTTCCTCATTTTCCTCGCTGCCTTCCTCCTCAGAGCTCCCCTCCCCAGTGTCTACCTCCTCAGAGTCTTCTCCCTTACCGTCTGCCTCTTGAATCTTGTCAAATAATACTAAGTCATCGGATTCAAGCTCTGCGGAGCTCACCTAGATGCTCTCATTTTGCAATTGGGAGGAATCTACAATCGCATCTGGTTTTTCAAGCCACTGCTCTGCTACATGTGAGACGCCCTCTTCCACTTCTATTGCCTTTGCGTGAATTGCATCTTCTGCCGCTACAAGTACTGCAGCTTTCATTTCTTCCCGTCGTCTTTGGCGGGCACGATCCCATTCTTCCTCTTCAGCAGCTTCTCGACCTCTTCCTGCTAGCGCGGAACTACCGAAGGCTTCTTTCAGAGGATCAGGCAGTTCTAATGGCATGCGTTCTAAGGTCGCTAGCATTTTATCCCACGTAATGGTAAGTTTCTCAGTTCCTTTTTTGAAGCTAGAAGCAAAAATTTCCGCCTGCGCAGCTGGTAGTGTCTGAAAATGTCCAGGCTTTTCTCGCGGTGCTGGATGTACGCAAAGGGATCCAGGTTTGGCACATGGTTGTGTTCTAGCCATGTACTCCCTAAAGCCCACCGACGGCTTAATTTTTTGTGCCTTGACACGTAAAGGCCAAATTTACAAGCTTTACTTTGTATCTTGGTTTCAACCCTCTTGCGATTGGCCTCGGGAGTTTTCCGACTACTCTTGGTGCCAGTTTTATGATGGGTAGATTCGATCTTTTCGACGGGATTCTATAACGAGAGCAAAGCCATGAGTAAAAGCCCAATCTTGAAGCCATGCAAACGCAGCCTCAGGACTTTCAACAATTTCTCTCTCTTTTGGAGGAATTCGGTGCGCAGCAGGTAGCGTAGCAATAGCGGTTTCAATCTGGGAAGCAAGTGTGGCTGTAACAGAGTAGAAGTGGAAGCCACCGCAGCAAATTTAGGCTCCATTTCTCCTCACAAGTTTGGAAATGAGATTGATGAATATGTGTACAAAGAACTAGACTAGAACTTCTGATAAAAAAGAACACTTGATCTTCCTATGAAAGTTCCGGTGCCTTTAATTTCTATTTGTACTGTGATATTATAGGCAGTAGCAAGGAGAAGAGCGGTGTGCGGAACCCCCACACCGCCCACTAGTCTGTCTCGGGGGAGTAACTTTTTTCCAGAAAATGTTACATATGGTGGGCGGACAGTCAAATCCGATATAAAAGTGCACCCAAAAAGGCCACCATTTTCAAAGCTAGACAACGCCACACCACCACATAAAAAACAAGATCAGAGACTCTAACTCTATAGATAATTGGTTCAAGAATAACGTTACAGAAGGATATATTAAAAAATTGCAAGGGGATTCGTTTGAAAAAAGGGCACTCTCGCGGGCGCTTTACCGTTTTAGAAAGGTGGTCAGAAGGCGGTATACAGTCTGATGAAAAAAATACGGACATATGTATGGTAAGATACACACAACCTTGATACAAGCCACTCCGTTTTTATTATTAACTACATATACCAACAATATCTTCTCCCTACACATGCCTATCACCGTCATCATCAAGCACTTATGCCTTCTGATGCGATGTGGGTGACTTCCACTCACCTGATCCGTATGCCACCATATCGATATAACGCCATCCTTTTCGGACAGCCGTTTGATAGTTTTGCCGTTAATGATATAAGCACATTACTCTGTAATCCCTCGATAGTATAATCGCAGCTGGCTCTTGCGTGGGCGTTTAGAGTGCACCAAAAGTATTCAATGTGATTGTGGCTCCTTTTTTGTTTTTTGTCCGCAACAGTCACATCTTCTGCCCATTCTCCCGGCATTCCTCGCAGGGCATTCAATGTGAAATTCCTTCTCACTTGGCCACAATTTCGGTTCCTCCGATAACTTACCCTTTAAATGCCTTTGAAAATTTCATTACGATTACCCGTTACCGGGTCCAACTCACTGTTATACATTTGCTGCACAACAACTCGTCCCTATTAATATCCCATCAGTCTCTAAGTAGAGGTGGTATAGTGTCCACGCTAGCGTGAAATACCCTAATTGTATTATTACCATCGCATGTAATTACGGTGTATAATACAGATTACTAATGAAAAATGAATGTCCCCTTGGAACCTAGGGAATTGATAGGGACACCCCCGCTAAATTTTTTTAGTATAAGCCTGAAAAACGCATACAGCCAACGTTACTACTTTAGTGTCAGCCACAACATTTCACCACCATTAGTTGTTCCCAACTTATTCCTTACCGTCAGTGTTGCTGACGCCTAATAAATCGCCTAGAGTCAAGCCCAGAATTCTACTCCCCGCCTATACGGGGCCAAAGCCTCATATGGGAACCTACAGAATTGTGGTTAAGAGTGGGGTAGTGACTCTATTGTAGAATAATAATTTAATGGGGTTTGGAAAGGGCACTCTTTTGTATGCACTGCAGTGTCTTCTCCCAAGTCCCCGTCACCAGCGACCATTTGTACCGACAGCACCGCCTGGCATAGCTTCACAAGTCAAGAAGCCCGAATATTTTAACCTCGCTGGCTATCTCAGCCAGGAACTCCCAGTAGCACAAGCGTTGCATTTCGTCAATCTGGTTGGTTTCGTCTCAAACTTTGCATTGAACAGAATACAGGCTCAGATCATTGAATTGCGAAAAGAAGCGGTTCAATTCATTGCCCAGACAGCTGTCTTTATCCTATATCCCGGGGTCTACTATGTGAACACTATCTTCAGAGCCTGGTGCGAAAGGATAAGAAGGGGAATATTTATTTCCACCCAATCGACTTGGGGAAAATTCGTCCCTACTGGTTATATGATCGAGACCGCCGTTGCTATATGCAGTGAGCACAGGCTCCGTTTCCTATCCCATTGATTTCGCGAGCGAGCCGGCAGTTATTCGCCGGCAAAAGAATGCTTGGGAGATGACTCATTATTCTCGCGGTGGAGGCGCATCTTCAGTTAGACGAGATGCAAATCTTACTGAGCAGATAGAAAAACCATTGCAGTGGGTGGCAAGGAGTATTCGCGGCGGTGATGACTAGCAACAGTTTCTTTTATAGGTTTTATATGCTCAACATAAGAAATGGAATTTCGGGCTTGGTATATTATTATTGAAGTTTGGCGTCAGCGGTGAGTAAGTTGACATAGTGAAATGTTGCAGCCGACACTAAAGTGTTAGTAGTAACATTGGCTGTATGCGTTTTTCAGGCTTATACTAAGAAATTTCGCGGCCTATCAGTTCCCAGCTTGGCTTGGCTTGGCTTGGCTTGGTAAGGTGCCAAGCTACTTGGCTTGGCTTGGCACGGCTTGATATTTATTATTGAGTACGGCCCTACTGGTGCAGTAACAAAGTAGCTATCCACCAGCTTTTTTCCATGAAATCCCGACATAGACTACTCATGACGAATCATGAAGTATGTGAGACTGAGAGCCAACCCTAACTGAAATATAAGAGAATGTAATATTACAAAAAACACTAGAACTCTCGCCTTCTACATGTCCGCCTGTGAATCGTTAATTCCCACTGTGGCGCGCCGTACACCACATGTGTGCTGCCATGAACATTCGCTAGACGAGCCCAGGATATGTGGGGATCGTATCTTATGATAATATTGGTAGGTTCCAAGTGTCACTGGTACTATGAATAATTGGTCGAAGCTTAAGTTAACAGCTAGTGTACCCTCAGCTTGACAGCCAAGAATCCATAACAAATCACAACACAACAGCTCTTAAATGCCTCGCTACAGCCGCCACACTCAGGACCGACGAAAGTTATCCAAAAGTGGACGAGGCCTATTCGAGTACCGAAGAAAAAGACTCCAAACACTATAAACTACCTACTCTTACGTAGATGCACACGGATAGCTTATAGGTGGATACAAGTGGACTGAATACTCAACTCGATATATCCAACTGGCGGTGAGGCCGATAGAGCTAGAGCTATTCCCCAGTGTAGTGGATAAAACTGCCCCCTATCTATGGCGTAGCGTATAGGGCTGTTCGATCCCCACCTCTCAAAAGGCGGTTAAGCACGCTCACCAGCTATAGCAAGGTGGATAGGTCTATGGCGGATGGGGCTATTCCTCATATCTGGAGAGGCGGATGGGTTCGTTTCTTAGCCATGGTGAATTGGATGGAGCTATTCCCTATTTATGACAAAATAGGTGAGGCGAACGGCGCTGTCCCCTTATTCAAGCGAGATGGATGGTACTATTTCCCATCTCTAGCGAGGAGGGTGGGGTTGTTCCCCATCTATGACGAAGCAGATGAGGCGGATGGCGCTGTCCCCCCTCTCTGGCGAGGCGGATGGAGCTGTTCCCCCATCTACGGTGAGGCGGACAACGGCGTTCCCTCTCTATGATATGGCGGACAGGGCTGTTCCTCCCATCGATAGTGAGGCGGATAGCATTGCTTCCTGTCTATAGCGGTGCGGACGGGATTTTCCCTATCTATGGATGAGGCGGAACAGGCGGACAAGGGATTCATATTGTGAGTAGAATGGGGCCGAGGTGACTAGATTTCGCTAGCCAACTAAAGGAGAGCCCTTAGTCCAGTCTGTCCCTTATAAATCTTGAAATAATCTTAGATTCCTGTAACAGAGTATTCTGAAGACTACAGCGAACCGTTCTTAATTCATTGAACATGCACTTTCTATCTTGCTAAACTATATTTGCTGTACTTTCTCTACTAGTAACTGTCAAGTTAAAAGTTGCCATCTAAGACCCTTAAAAATCTGCTAGCTTCTATCTCTTATCTACGATGGACAAGGATATCGACCTCGTTAGCGACCTCCTGGTGTCCAAAGCTCTGATACCGATAGCTCCACTGCCGGCGACGACAATAGCAGCAAGAAGTCATTCAACGTATAGAAGCTTGGTGTTGAGCTGCAGAGGGTTGATATAGGCAGTAAATTCTGGCTCTGCATGGTTTTTAAAAAGATGAACAAAACGACTATTTACACTGCGAACGCAACAACTGGAGCTCTCCGTTATCTTAAGAATGAGCGCGGTATAATCGAGGAGAACAAGCGTTTTGTTCAGTTGAAGAAACGTGAGCTCCTTGACTCTAAACCTTCTAAGGGCTCGCCTATTTCCAATAGCTCTGATTCCCAAGCTGGTGGGCTCAAACTATTCAGCAAGACCCTGGTAGATGAGCTTCACTTATTGTTCCTACAGTGGATTATTTGCTGTCATCTTGCCCTATCTATGGTTGAGAACCACTTCTTCGTCATGTTTATTCGCTTTATTAACTGTGCTATTCTCGACTACCTGCCGAAATCTAGCGATACCCTTCGGAAGTGGGTGATAAATGAATACCAACGCCAGAAAAACATAAAGAAGGAAGCTATCAGCCGGTCGCGCAGTCGTATAAGTATTTCCTTTGACACCTGGACCGCGCCATTCGCTAAGAGGCACGTTATTAGCGTGATTGCCCACTTTGTTGATGAGAACCGGGAACGGCGCCACCTTCAGCTCAGTATGAGTCGCTTATGCGGAGACCATAGTGGAGCCAGTATCGCCTCTCATATCGTACCTATTCTAAGAGACTGGGAAATTGATAATCGGATCGGCTACTTTATAACTGATAAGTTTACGGTGCAGAACTCAGGAATAACCCAGAAGAGCTCCAGAAGATTTAGCGTAGTCGCAGCTTTATTGGGAAGCTTGTAAATATCATCCGCTCTATCTGGAGAAGCCCTAAGCAGCGCACCGAGTTCGAGAGAATAAAGGTCGATGACACCGGTGACATTGAATGGCTGGCTGTG
>JAHQZX020000167.1:0-15603 GCA_019804575.2 Pseudotulostoma volvatum | reverse complement strand
GTTAAGTAGAATAATGCGCAAGCAAGCTCCAGTCACTACTTCATGGACACTAAGCTTAGTTAAGTTAGAGGTGTGGCTATACCACTACCCTATATATATATGTATATTACATATAGGAATGCTGTAACAACTATGAAAGAGTACATTTGCATAACACTATCATATCTACTAGTAGTACAGTAAACCCTGTCTATAACGAATTGAATGGTTAGGCCTCTTGATTCGTTATAGAGTACAATTATTAGTATTATGAGGGTTTTGAATTTGACACGGTGTTCCGTTCGTTATAACGCAGGGTTTACTGTACTATGATAGTATCATACAATCATAAGAAGTACATATCACTAGGTATATGTACCTGCTTTGATCTACGAGTCCCACTGGGTCGGAGAAACAGATTCGCCGTCTTCCCAACCTAATCTAGGTTAGTGGTCTTATTGCCAGATCGTGATCCTTCTTGGTTTCGCCGTTGTCTTTTCGAGTTGCGCATCTTGCGACGAACCTTTATTGAACCCTTTTCACCTATTATTGGGGATCAAAACCGTGCCGGAAGTTATTGCTATTATCTTTCGTTCACTTCTCCTTACAGGAAGTAGGCCTGTGTCGGCAAACACCCCACCTGAACCGAATAGCGTGAGTGCGAATTGATCTCGAGCTCTTCGGGAGAGTGTTGCTCTATGAGATCTATTTTTCCGAATTAACTCATAGACTGCAGCTCGCGTATTGCTTACGGATCTAAATCGAGTGCTGATGGCAGACTTTGAACGCCATAGTCATGGCCACCGAGGCAACCGCAAGCGGCGTCGTAGAGGTACTCCACTTCAAAACTTCTTCAGGAATATGCAGTACATAGGTTGCTTACTTGCCTGGATTTCAAGACGAAGATGACTATGACCATCGTTCGCAGAGACGCCGATATGAGGAGCCCCTTGTCGCTAAGCTTCGGAAACAACTGTTAATGATTGCCGATTCGGTGCGAATTTTCCTCTCCTGACCTTCACTAGCCATCAACTTGATTGTTATTAATGTAGCTTGTTTGTTGAAATAGGCTGCAAGGAAAGCAGAAGACGAGGCTACGAGTATTGCAAAGACTATCACAGATAATTACGATGATCGAGAATTGAGAGACGCTTTTTTGACCCTCGTCATTCAGTTGTAAGCATTGCCCACAAGACCCTTGTTGCGCTCCTGTGGCTGATGAGTATATTCTCGCTAGGGTCACAGAACAACCGTTCAAAATTCCTTTTGTCGCTGCAGTCATCTTAATCGCTAATGCCCGTAAGCCCGAGGTAGCCGCTGACGCTCTGAAGGAGGCTGGCGAAGCACTTCAAAATCATCTAAGTATCGGGGCCTGGCGTGAAGTCAAGCTCATCTTGCGGTTCTTAGGCTGTCTGCAGAGCCTATTTGAGGGCGATGGCATTTTCCCAATACTTGACGAGCTCTTCGCGCGCGCTGTCGATCTGCAGACAGCCTCTTCAGAAGATGTGAGTCCTTGGAGAATATCGATAACTCGTAAGCTGATGTTTTTAGTCCTTGGGCCTCGAACTAGTCAAAATCATTCTCCTTACCATACCTTATATGATGGCATTTTCGACGGGAAATGAGAGCCAGGCATCTTCTCTCCTCGAGAAAACTGATATTATTTCCTCTACTCCCCATCCTCTCGTCGCATTGGTCGATCCATTTGCTATCGAAGAGGGGAAGCCGGTGATTATTCAGAGCACCATAAGCATTCTTCAAAGCCAACTTCAGGATGAATCGACCAAAGGCTGGGAACTTAGTTGCGTTCCTCGCCCTTGGGAGCCCTTGCGTGAAGATGCAACAGATGGCGCCAATCCTTCGGATGCCGCTATGAAGCATACTTTCCCGGAAGTTGCTGTCCCGGATCCTGTTAACCCTGGATCAAAAACAATGCTTCCAGAAGTTTATCTCTCTGTATATGGCGGACAGCAAATCGAAACAGTGCCTACAACTGCCACCATTACTTCCTCCCTGCTGAGAGACGCAATTGTAGACACTATCAACATTTTGGACTTCAATAGAGTTGCAACGGCTAAATTCCTAATTGACATTGATTGTTATTTTGCTCCAGATACTTTTGTCAAGCGCGCAACAGCATTTGATAAGTTAAGAGAAATACCTCCAGATCGATCAACTTGGAAGCCCGAGGACGTTGCGGTAGATGCTGTCTTCTCGCAGCTCTTCCAGCTTCCAGCACCTGAGCACAAACTCGTTTATTATCATTCGGTGCTCACGGAATGCTGTAAGGTCGCACCCGCGGCCATTGCGCCTAGTCTGGGACGTGCAATTCGATTTCTGTATCGGAATGTCGAGAACTTGGACCTGGATTTGAGTCACCGCTTCTTAGATTGGTTCGCTCATCATTTGAGCAATTTTGGCTTCACGTGGAAGTGGACTGAATGGTACGTCCGGGGACATATAACCCATCCGCAGGAATAAGTAAGGTTGCTCAACTTGTATAGGGTCGAGGATTTGGAACTCCCGATGATTCATCCAAAGATGGCTTTTATCACCGGTGCCTTGGACAAGGAAATCCGCCTTAGTTTTGCTCAACGCATCAAGGGAACTTTACCCGATCCCTACCAGACCTTGATCCCAGAAGGCAAAGAGAAAGATACTCCCGACTTTAAATATTCCTTTGACAGTACGTCATTACTTCCTTAATTGTTATTCTGCGCAATTACTGACTTACGTTAGCGACACTATATGCCAAAGAAGGCAGAGAGATCATGCAACTCGTCCGCAAGAAGGCCCTTGATGAGGAAATCCAGCCAGTTATAGCCGCGATCGAAGAGCAAGCTCGAGCTTATGGAGTAGCAGATCCTATGGTCCCCTCTACAGATGCGTTTGTCACGTCTGTTTGCTTCGTTGGGGCTAAATCGCTTTCACACTTCTTGTCTTGTATCGAGAGAAA
The DNA here is from genome assembly GCA_019804575.2 of Pseudotulostoma volvatum. NCBI lineage: Eukaryota > Fungi > Ascomycota > Eurotiomycetes > Eurotiales > Elaphomycetaceae > Pseudotulostoma > Pseudotulostoma volvatum. The sequence goes on along the minus strand of JAHQZX020000167.1, from coordinate 12,668 downwards.
TAAGGAACGACTATTGTCAATTGGGCCCCGTTCCCCTTTTGCATGTCGGCAGATTATCACTTCAGTTATGGAGTACTGGGCTGACCAGCCGGGCATCGCCACAAATATTATCGACAAACTTCTCAACTATACAATCTTAACACCACTATCTGTTATCGAATGGGCACTCTTAGACAATCTAGCCGCGGGCACAATCCTCGCCAAGGCCCACGTCTACGAAATGATATCCGGCACAATTGGCAAGGTCACCAATCGCATTCGGCAGATTGTTCTCGCACGCACACAGCCAGGTCTCTATGAGCCGCAACTCGGTGTTCTGGATGAAACTCTTAGTCGGGAGAAAGGCGACATGCATACTCTCTTCAGGCTCATCGAGGACTCCATTGTGCCTGTGTTTAATGGCAGCAATGATCAGATGATGGAAACCGGTGATGATAGTGGAAACACAACGGATGATGAGATTATCCGTCTCTGGGGACACCGATGGTTGCGAGTTTTTAGAAGGAAAGCTGCTGTTGAGGAAACGTTTATTTCTGAAACGATGGTCAATGCTACTCCTGTTGGGACGACAGCGCCTGCTCTTCCTCAGCCGACAGATCAGCATCAGGAGGGCCCAGACGGCGTTGCAAACGGCCATACTGAGGACGTCGTCTAAAATGTGTGGAAGCCAGCATGCACTCATACGCATTGATATTCTAACTGAATTCAAATGCCAATCTTCCTCGGAGGGTCTAGCTAATGACTGAGGCCCTTGTGTCCCCGCGTCATCAAGAATTTCGCTTTGCCTGTTATAAAAAGTTGTGTCCATTGTACAACATCAGTGTCATGAAAGAAATCGAAGTTGTCTAACCATGATGGTGCGAAACATTAAGAGTTATCCCCTCTCATTTTTTTTTTCAATTCTTCTCGCACCTTGGTCGTATCAATCCGTTCCCCTCATTGTATGTATACCTAAACATTAACACATGCTATACGAGCTGCGTTTATCTATCATTCCTACATACCTACTTTACTAGAGCAATAATACATTAATACCTCCTATATCTGTACTCTATAGCTGTGGCTTAGCTACCTATTACAGGTACTCTGTATATTATGTGCTTTATTAACCGAAGCCCTGAAAAGAGTACAAGAGAATGTGCAAGGGCTGTGCGATTTACTTATTCCCCCCAAAACATGAATGTATACACAGATGCGCATAGGTGTGTATAGACAATGACGGCGTCTCCACCTTCCCTCACCACACAAAATCAGTAAAACTCGCTGAGCTTAGGAGGAAAAGGGGAAAAGTCTGCAGAGTAGAATTATTATTACTATTAAAGGTCGAATGGCGCCGATCAACTGTAAGAGGAAACTATGTAATGGAGGGTAGAAGTGAAGATTTTGGTGTGGGGCATGTTTTTAATCACAAAAACGATGATGAATATACAGAGTATAGTAGTAAAGATGCAAGTGTTGGATAAAACCGAATTCGGCCAGGGAGAAGAGACGGAACAAATAAAGAACCGAAATTTATCATTGATTAAAATTTCGGTATACCCGATATTTTCAAGTTCATTATAACGTATCGGCGCTTCGACTAGGCAGACCATAACCTCCTAAGCGCCTCCCTAAAAAATTGAATCGGGCCCTGCTACTTGCATCCTGTTGAATTTGCGATTCCATTTGCACCGGCTTCTAGAAAGTTCAGTTACAGATTCTTTTTCATCTCCTGTCGACTCTCATATTGACGGTCATCGTCGCCTTCGATGGTCTTTAAGATCCGTTCCGTCTCCTCGGTTTGTTTTTCCCATTCCTTCTGAGCCATCTTCGTCTCGCGCCGGAAGAGTTCTTTATTTGGCTGCCGATAACTTCCGCAAAGCCGATCCCACAGTGTGGTGAACTGTCCGTAGTTATAATTAAAATACAGGTGATGCATTGTATGGCAAGCGGCGCCGTTGACCACGGGACTGTTAGATATGTATTCGCCATCATGGATCAAGACCGTCCAGATGTTAATAAACACGAAAAGAATCACGTAAGCAAGCTTCTGAAGAGGCAGCACAAAGGGGAAGACGTGGTAAGGGACGCTCTGTGCCCAGCCATCCACGGGATGAAAAGCGTGGGAGGCGTAAGGCGTAGGCGTGATCCATTTGTGGTGAGACTTGTGAAAGGTCTTGTAAACAAACGGATGGTGCAGCCCGCGGTGGATAAAGTAAATAAAGAAGTCAGTGAAGGCGATAAATATAGGAAACTGAAGAATGCTGTAATACGAAAACGGCTCCTCGGCTACGGTATCATACAACCTGGCGTATCCTCTAACCTCCGCGAGGAAGAAAGGAGTGGTCAGAAAAGACATGAAGGGCATTGACCTCATAGCCTGCCCAATTTCCAAGCGGATCTGATTCTTGAGGTATTTTGGATGTTTGAATGTTGTCTTGTCGAACACGAAAATGTAGGATAGGGAAGAGCAAGCGAAATAGACGACAAGGCCGAAGACCCTGAATATCCATAAGATGCTCACAAGTCAGAGATGGTCAACTCACAGCGGGCGAGCCAGGAAGTGCGTACCAGGTGATCAGATACAGGCTGACAGTTTGCCGGTAGATGTTATCCCGTGGCCAAGCACTTAGGTATGCATATTCTGACGGCCTCACGCGAAGGTATTCCGTAGCTGGCTTGTAGACATATGAGTTCCGCTCGCTCAGAGAGGTATTCCAATTGGCGGTTGGGGATGCGCCGACTGAGGATGACAGCGAGACAGGCAGGATTGCGGCATATATTCGATCACCTATGAAGGTGTCGACGACCTCGAGAATGACATCCATCGCCGTCAACAGATTGGTGTCACTTGAGCATGAAACTTCTGCAACACCGTCGAATTCAGAAGCTACTAGAATGCGGAACGAGGGAGGTTTGCATGAAGTGAAAGGAAAGGATTGAATAAAGGGAAAAAAATCAATTAAATTAATGGATAAATTAAGGCAGAAAAATTCATAAAGTAGTGCGACCTGTCGGGGTATGTTGGATCTCAAGGGGGTATGGATCAACACACAATCTTGTGACTTCAATGAATTGTCTCACTAAGGGACGAAAAGCCCCGAGAAACGAAGGAGAATTAATGATTGAGTGAGTGTGAAGAGGTAAAGTAAAGAAAGGATAGCGAGGGGAGATAGCAGAGTTGGGACGATCTGAGGCGCTTTTTTTTAGCTTAGTCAAAATGGTTCAATTTCCAGAAATCCGCTAGTCTTTTCGCGTTAGCGTGCCAGCGTGCCAGCGTGCCAGCTTCTTCTACCATACTATGATACCTGTAGTTACATGGAGTTACAATGTACATGTAGAAGTCATGGGACACTTGTCACGTGTCCCACGAACCATAAAAATCCATAGTCTTCTATCAAGAGCATTAATTTGAATGAGCTTGGGGTATTCGTACCGCGAAATTGAGGCTGAAATAAATTTATGTCCCAAAATCTACCATTGCCCGCATGCTTCAAAACCGTGTATTCTACGAAAAACTAGTCGAATCGCGCCCAAAAAGAAGTGGCAAACCCCCGAAACTTAGTAGAAGCTGAACGACATCTACTTCGCTATACCGCTCTCCGAGTCCTTCTCGTCATTGGGATCCCCCTCTATCTAAATCGGGTCAAACGCTTAATCAACATACTATATCGCAGTATCTTGCCAGAAATAAGGTGTACGCATTTCAGCCTCGCCGGAAGCCATATCTGACCCAAAATCATAAACGAGAGCGACTAAAATGGGCCTGGAAGCATGGACACTGGACCGAGGAAGATTGGCGCTGTATGATCTTCTGTGACGATCCGGGTCGATCACAGGGGCAATCTTACGGGAGAAGGAATAGTACACGGGCTAGTCCGCACAAGGTAAGATTCTTATTTCTTTCTTTCTTCCTTCCTTCTCTCTCTCTTGTATCATAGCGCCTAGTTCGAATCAAGAGGTCATTTTTCCTCTGACGTTCTTATTGGAATTGGCTGTCCATCACATAATATTAAGCACCGCCACTTTACCTTTTATCTCACCCTCTGGTCTCACTACTAATGGGTTTAGTATATACATACAAGCTCAAACTTGAAAGGTACTGTACATACATGATGCTTTTCAAGGTCATGGTTTCCCCCAAGGTTATGCAAGAGTAGTTTACATAGATATTGATATCCTACCTCCATAGCTAATGTATGAAAGTGAAGATCCATGTATGTACATGTACATACCGTAGACTCCGAGAGACTTGACTCACTATGACAAGGAGAACGAAGACCTGCTGGCCCAATTGGCAAAAGCTCGGCTGCATACGCAGCACCTCGCAGACGAACCTACCCTTGAACCCCGAGCGAGTGAACTGAAGGCTAGCAGGAGCTAGATCCCTGTACGAACTAGAGTATCGCGAACCCGTAAGAACGGTACGAAGCACAGCAACACAATGTCTGAAGAGCCAGACCCCTTCCCTATGGCTCTTTTACTGGATGGCTTGGAGACCCCATCCAGAAGGAAGAATTCCAACGATTCTGTCAAGGCGACCCCGATCGACTCTTCGAATTGGTGTGCAAAAGGTTCGATAAATAATGTAATGAGAACGAAACGCTACGGGCAAGTGCGGCGAAATATGAGGCCGCTTACCAAGAGGCCCTTGAGAAGAAGGATTGATACTTAGAGCAAATCGCAGAGATATCCCGCAGATCGAGAGCTCTAGATGAGAAGAAAAATTCGACAAAGCTTCCCGAGCCTCCCAAACTAGGTGACGAAGAGGCTCCCCGATTTAAGGACCAGTTGTTACTTACGAAGAAGCTGAAGCTAATAAAGACCATTACAACACTATAGAGCTTGAGATAGCTTATGTAGCCAGTCAGACAAAGAATACAGCTCAGCAACACCTGATCCTACAAATGCGAGATGATTCACCAAAGTGTTCAACCATCCAAGTACAATATACCTCGATCCAAACCGGCAATCGGTGGCAAAGGAACAACTCCGGAAGCTATTTCCGAAGAAAGGATAGAAATTCCACCGCATCCTCTCCGAATTCCACCGATTGGCTACAGAAGCCAGTTACCGGAAAGCGACTGGAAGGAGGATCCGTATTGTCGACTCACCCTGGACATACAAAAGGCGATGGCGCTGACTGTTAAAGACACAACCATGACTTTCAAGAAGATTTCGACGATTGTGCAGAATTGACAAGCTGGGTTGAGATCGCAGATCGCAGAGGACCCCGCACTAATGAGTTTTTCGCGGGCACGAGTCGCAACAAGGAGGGACAATAGTTGGGAACTGAATCCGAGTATTCTATTTGGAAAGCAGGAGGATAGCTTTTCTGTACCTACTAAGCTAGCAAAAAATGTATGCTCAGTTTCAGTTCAAGCACTAATTAATTGACACCGGAGCAAATGGATTTGCATTTATCGATAGGCACCTAGTAGACCTTCTAAAGTAACGATTTGATCTGACTGCTGTGCGACTGAAAGACCAGGCATTGTATGTGGTGTTAGTGGAAACTGGTCAACCTCGATCGAATACGCCCTGTTAGCGAATCTATTTATCGACGGCTGAAGACAGTTAGATGTCCCAATGTTAATACTCGGAATGAATATGCGCGACGTAATATTGGGACGATTATGGCAGAAAAAACACGGCATTGATGTAGCCACTAGTAAGGACCTTATATCGAACCCAAAGAAGATATTGCAACGAGAGATCAATCGATCAATCCTACTCATCAATCGGATATGAAGCGGGGGGGTAGAGCTATCGTACAATTCGAAGCTGCTGGCAAACAACCGCAACCGTCCCAACCAATGGAAGGGAGTATTGTATTGATAGCGTTCAGAAACCATCCGGGGAGGCTCAGAACCAAAAACCCGCCCCAAATCACCAGAAAGGTGAGATCGCACTAGTTGGGGCAGTTGCTTTCCATCGGCACTGTAAGAAAAAGGATTCTGAACTTTTTACCACGAGCTTACACGAGATTGAACGAATTATCGATGAGAGACAGATGACCCAAGCTTGCGAAATCGGGGAGATCTCACCATCGGCAGACGATGAGGATGAGATCATTTTAATCTTAAGTCAGCTACCAGAGCAATGTCATAATTGGAAGGACATATTCTCAAAGAAGGCATCGGACACCCTACCTCCGTCTAGATATTGTGATTACAAGATTGAATTAGAAGAGGACGCCCATTTAGTAAGCGCCATTGGCCATAGCCCTTTGTACAGTACAAGCAATCAGTTAAACAGCTGGAGTCAGCGAAGAAGTACCTAATCGAGAATCTGGATAAAGAGTTGATTGTGCCAAGCACCGCTCCCTTCGCGTCTCCAATCTTGATGGTACGAATGCCCAGTGGTGAATTGATTGCGATTTTGTCTGGATTATCGGAAGCTGAATGCTATTACCAAGAAGGACCGGCCGGTACTCAATATCCCCGATTGATGAACTCTTACAACGGTTGAGTAAGACTAAGATACTTATGAAGCTGGATATCAGGCGAGGATTCCATCGTATCAGATAATGACTCTAGAATTGGAAGATATCACTGCTTTCCGCACGCGATATGGAGCATTCAAATACAAAGTGATGCCGTTCGGACTGACCAACGGACCGTCTACATTCTAGCGGTATCCCTTTATATCTTTGTTCTCTTTTTATACCTTCCGCCTAAGATCACAATTCGGATAGCATACTTCCGAACGGCGACAGAATGCAATAGGAATATTCGAATGATCCTCCTTTTATGACACCAATTTCGCACCACTTGGCTTTGAATAAAAAGTACAGATATCGAACTGGAGGATTTCGAATCTTCAAAACATCTACAGACAGAAGACAATCTTTAAATTATTTACAAACAGAAGACCTTAAAATCAGTTAGTTAGTAATAATTGATATAAAATAACTATCAACAAGTTTAAGATCTTATATTAATATAGTAATTTAAGTGGCTAATCCAATTGATCCGCCTCTTCAAACTCCTACAGACGGAACCTCCGATAGGCAAGAACAAAGTGGAATGGAATGAAGTCTTGCCAGGAAGCTCTTAGGTGGTAAGAACGGCTGCGGCGCTAAGAAACTTCTCGAATCTCCCTCCATTTGGCAGAAATTTTCGAATATACTCAGTTCCAGCAATAGGTGGATTTAAGAAGGCCTGGCGTAACCCTGGCATTGTGAGTTTGAGCACAACACTGGATCCTGATATCCTGAATATCCTGGCGAGTGATAAATCTTGCGACTTGAAGTATAGTAGGTGTATTTTGTATGCATCTCTAAGGCCAGCTATACATATGGATAGACATTCCTATATGGACGGGCAAAAAACCAACCAAAACAAACAAACACGAAAACCCAAGCTGAGGGTTCCAACAAATATTATAGTTAAGTTGTAAGACTAGTCCAATACAAAAATCTCTCCCACACCATCATTGGGATCGAGATGCTTTTGACCGATGCGGCGGAAGCTTCGTGATGGTGGCAGTGTAGGGTTCCATCAAGCGTGGGTCGATATTTACCATCTCAGAGTCAATGGAGGAAGCGGAAGTGTCAGTGCTTGAACAACCATCTGATTTTAGGGAAACATCTGAGCTGTTAATAGATGAAGTGTCGCTGCAAGTAACCTGAGGTCTGTTTGGGAGATGTTCTAGTTTAATATTAATGTCATACGCGTGCACGTGCACAGCATGGGTCAAGAATTCAGTGATTTCAACGAACTTGGGAACATCACAGCAGGCTACCCAGGTGCAGCTGGTCCTGTCGTGTACATGGGCGAGATGAGGAGCGACGGAGAGAATCCTTTTCGCTTGGAGGAAGTTTGTGTGGAGAAAATTTAGACGCTGAACGGCTGGTCAGACCGCAACAAATAATGCAAGGATCCATCAGACACTGCAGAGATTCCTCTTCCGGGGATAAGGACGCTTCCGACTTCTCAAGTTCACCATGGTCATCAATATCCCCGTTAACTCGGTTGCCCCGCCGATTTGGCTCGCAGAGCTAACCATGTGCTTCGTAACCTGGATACATTGTGCAAGCAGCTCCTCATCAAAGCTCTCCACTTCAGGGCCGTAGAAATTTCCCGACAGCCAGCCCACTCAAAAGAGACGTATTCCAGGACGAGAAGCTCTAAAACCCTCTTCCGCCTCTAGCCAGTGGCTGGTAAAGTTCCTTGTTGACAGCGAGTTAGATGCATTGAAAAGATTCTGTGAGTCATACATCATCGGCATAAATTTGAGAACTTCGTGGCCGTACGGGGGTCTGCACAACACGCCGAAGGAAGGGAAGATTTAGCTTTTCCGGCTTCTACTAGAGGGCGAGTGACCAGCTGCGTTTCGGAACTCGGAGTCGCCATATTAGTTCTAGTGTTGATGCGGTATTGAGGAAAGCTTCATCGCGATAAGCTAACGAGATAATTTGGGTGATGGGGTAGTATGCTAGCTGATAATCTCCGTGCACAAAGAACTTTAGTCCCAAGAAAAATGCTTAGCAAAGGAATAGATAGATATCCAAAGGATGTAGATAGAAGCCCTTGCCTATCAGCACCTTTTGGCCGACCTTTTAGATTGCGAAACTCGATGACTGTATAAAGGACGTCGCTTTTTTTTTTTTTTTTCTGGGTAAAAAGAGCTCAATATCACGGTAGCAGACTATTTTTGGGAGATCATCTAATGGAATGTATTTGGGAAGGTCGCTCTGGAAAGTCTAGTTGAATGATCATGCTTCCATCGAATTGCACCCAATGATGGCGGTAGATGATGCAAAAGACATCTACGGCCAGTGTGCTCTTCTTCATATGCCTGGAGATCCTGCGGTTGGCAGGAAATGCATGCTCGAGAAACTGCCTGAATTAGCATTGGATGTGTGGGGATCAAAGAACGGCGAGCTGTTCACAAACGCCATCATTCACGCGCCGCCAAGCGGACAGGCCGAAATATTGACAAAAGCGTACGACTAAAGACTTTTCTCTCCCGAGGTCTTGTGCATCCAATCAAAGCTCATGTAAATCGTTTCGCCCTCCAAGAGTAGATAGATACTCCATGTAAGTTAGTATTGAGCTATCCCAAGCACAGGTGTTCTCAAGTTAAGTTTATTAGTTGCTATTAGTCTCTAGTTAACTACTACATAGTAGATAGTAGCTTCTTTAGAATACTTTATGTACATGTACATTAGCCAATTTAGGACTAGGTGACGGTTAGTACCACACAGAATGGACAAGTGAAACAAAACAAGTTAAAACACATTCTAACACTTTATTAATCAACTTAGTTAGGAACTTGGCATTAACCATTCTTGGGCAGAAAGGTCCTAATTGACCATGGAACTCTGATGAGGTTCCGACCATTCCACGCAACAAGTTATGATTCTCACTCAACATCTATGAATAGCGCTATTGGCACTGCTGAAGGAGCAAAGCCAGCTCTAGATAAATTTAAGGAATGATGGAAGCACATCATCTCCAATGAATGATAGCCAGATATACCTTGTCAACCATATCCCTTAGTCCAGTGCCATCCTAACACCGGTATTTCGGCATTCAGGGCCTCTAAATAGAGTATGGCCTCCCCTCTTCCGTAGGTCTAGACCTAGCGATGGCAAAATTAGGGAGCGTAGGGAGCTTAGGAGGCTGCTGGGTCTATGGAAAGGAGAGTTTCTACAACTATTCTACATTAAGGGAAAAGGGGAAGGAAAGAAAGAAAGAAACTTTGTTTCTATCTAACCTAGCGGGAGACCGGAATATACAGGAAAAGGAAAAGAAAAGAGGAAAGAGGAAGGATGGACATGAGCTTGTCTGCCCTCGTCCTTCCTGCTCGCCCGGATTCTTTTGCAGAGCTGATCCAGGGAACACCGTATCTGTTGTTGCTGCATGTTCATCTAGAACATGGCGGCCTCCTCGCTTGTCCCCTCGACCTGCGCCATACGCCTGACCTCCCTAATAACTTCAAGCCTTAGGGAGTACTATTGCGCCTCACTGCTACGGCCGGTCCACCATGTGCTACCCCATCTCCAGTCCATCTCATCCACAAAGGCCTGCAGGGCAGGCCTTGGGTCCACTCCTGCCAGAGAACTTCCACTGTCTTGACCGCCCGACACATAGTATACTCGGGTGGCCCAGGGAGGTTGAGGTCTGGCCGCTGAACTTGAGCCTGGGTTCGGTGGGTTGATGCTGGAGCGATATCCTGAGAGGCAGCCTGAGAATGGGCCTGGGTGGTAAATGATGGAGGCATTTGAGGTATAGTTCCGGCGGACTAAGACCAACCCGGACTTTTTTTCCTGTTTAGTCAGCATATGTTAGGGGACTAAATCATTGGCTGGAGCTAGAGATTGAGGCAATGATGCGAAATTGTTATATACTAGGTATCCCGAGCTTTTATACGTCTATGGGATTTGTAACACTGTTCTTGAAGCTCCTCTGACCTATACATCTATAGTATGTTTCTCCTCTTGTTGTCTCCTCCGCAACGTTCTTTCATGTGGCTTGAGTACAATCCTTTCATTCTTGCGTCTTGCTACCATTTCTCTCTGAACATCATCAGCTCTCCACCAATCGCTGTGGCCTCCTTCTTCTCCTCCTGCTGCTTCGTCACCGTCTGTTGTGTCTTCAAAACTCTCGCTATTTGAACTCTTCGCTTCTTCCTCCGGTTCTTCATGGACATCACCTCACAAAACGATCTCGCGCTGGCCCTGATCGACTGGCACTTATCGCTCTTGTTCTTTGATTCTCTATACCGTGTTTCACTCGCTTCCCATGTTAGTGCTAGCTGTAACTGCGTTTTTTCGCCGTGCCATTCTGATGCACTGATCCAGTGCTGAGAGGCAGTAATAATAAAATGTAAGGTTTATGTTGCGCTTGGCTTCTCAACTGTAACTCCTTGGACGTCTTTAAATCATATGTATAGTTAGTTGCTGGACATTAATCAAGTATCATAGCTTACACAGCTGGGAACCGAGGGAGAAGAGAGCCTGCAGACTGCTCTCTAGATTACTGGGTCACTTCAATCCCTTGGCTTATACCTAATAGAATAGCAAGATACACGTAAAAGAGGGCCGGCTTGACTAATTGGAAGCCAATTTCATAAAAAAAAGGACCTTCTTGCGTGGAATTAGGAGGCTGGGAGTGGGTCACGGGATCAAAAGGCACGCGGTTACACCGAACATGTGACTTGGTGCGGCAAACATGTCTAACTTCCAGAAAGTATAACAATGCAACCACTCCCTTTCAAAAAATCTAAAACCTGGGAAATATAGTATAGCCTCTAAACTAAAGGTATTAGGTCCTAGAATTGAATATTATGTGGTTGTGGTCAAGTTATAAGAGTTGGTGGTTGATGCATTTTCACTTGGATTCGGGGTCGGTTTTAGTCTGAAACCTCCGCCGCACCGCCGATATCAGTCGTAACTGCACCGAGGGTGGCATGCAGTTGTTGTGCCGTAGCCTGTTGCTGTTGTGCCATAGCTTGCTGCTGCTGTTGTGTTATGGCTTGCTGTTGTTGTGCCGAGTGGCTCATAGGCCAAGTCAGTATTTCTCGGCAGCGACTTATTGTTGCAAGAACATCCTGTGTGTTCGCTTGCAACTCGGCGTTGTTTGCGGCCTCATGATCGGAGGCCATCGTTGCCATGTTTGTAAGGGGAGGCATGGGGGAGAGACAGTGGAATGGTGGGAAGGAAGAGAAGAGAGACTGGTAGGGAGTATAATAAAGATAGGGCGTCATGCAAAAGAGAAAAGGCAAAAGACTTTACCTGCGTGGCCAAACCCGCTGAAACTTCACTGATTGTCCCTGAATGACGTGACTCCATAAATTTCTGTAGATGAACAGTGGATGGACTAATTGCCCAGTGATACATAATCCTAGCGTCACTAGCATATCCTCCATATCGACCACCACGGACAAAACCAAGATGATGTGGATACCACCCAATATTAAACTCAGCCGCTACCGACTGCCACTGACTGAAACTCCGCTTCAGCCCACCTCCAATACCAAAAAATGTCACGTCCTCAGGTAATCAGTTCCATCTCCAGCACTCCTGTAATTCGTTCATCCTGTCCCAAAGAAAGTATAGAAAGTCCTTTCCTGTATTTTCAACAGTTTACTATTCTCCTTAGCCGTGTGTGTGGGTCTTGGCCGTCACAAAACATAATGGCGACTGTTTGGGGAGACACGGGAACAGTTGTGTGTATCTTACCATACATACATAGGTATGTCCGCGTTTTTAAAATTGGCAGAATATAATCGTCGGTCCGCCTTCTCGGCGCTATTCGCTTGTAGTCGGAAGCAAGTGTCACTTCACAAAAACCAAAACCAAATAACACATCTTTAACCTCCATCATTGCACTTCTAATAATCCAAAAAAATTATTGGAAATGGAGCCTAAATATTGTGGGCCCCATCTCACTAAACGAGACTACGGCCGTGCCTTTAATAACGCGCTTTTATGGGCCTTAGGAGAGGGTTCTGAGAGCATCCTACTACCGATCGAAGAGGAAACAAAGGACCTTTGAAGGAGTATATAACAGACATGGAGGTAGCAACAAAATACTGAGTGAGGCACAAGAGGAGGCCAGTACTGCTACGCACCAGATCCATCCCAACTAACCACATGACCAACCGACCACATGACTGACCCAAGCATCAATAAGTCCGCAGGCTGATTTCCTCTTCTTTCCTTTCCTTCTTCATAGCTA
>JAHQZX020000166.1:0-15704 GCA_019804575.2 Pseudotulostoma volvatum | reverse complement strand
CCTGCTCGGCCACTATTCCCCTTTCAGTAAGGTGCTGCTTGTCTCGTGATCTCGTAGGTGCGACTGGTCGTCACAACGCCTATGAGACCCTTATCACTGCACCATCTTACCAGGGTCTTTCCGACCTTGAAGCACTCCTAGAGAATTGTATATTCAATGACGAAAGGACATACTAAGGATTTCCGCACAAGGGGGATTCCGAGGAGTCGCAGAGCTCAATAACCTATATATCGAAATAACTAATGCCCTCGATAGCTCGGATTATAAGAGGCAACTCAACGCCCAAGTCGGAATTAGGAGTTAATCTCTAATACAGCTAGCAGAGGATAGTTTCATTGATATTGCTCCATGTTTGTCACTCAAACAAACGGTTTCAGATCCAATACATGAGAGCCAGCGGGTTCCAAGCAGGCAGCGGTGAACCCGCTGTAACACCAGATATGGAATGTATGGCACTACTTGAGAAGGCTTTCCGTTATGTCTCAATGGAATCCCTTGGCAGTGGGGGCATGAAGTGGCCTGGGGGCGAATGGAATCAGCTTTGGAATTTTGCCTTTCAGGTCGTTATAGAGAGAAATTCTACGCCACCGGAGCAAGAGATTCAATTAATTGCAAAGTTAATCGCTCAGTATATTGCACCAACTGAAGATTTCGTCGCCTTCAAATTATCACCTTGCCGTAGTCAGGACAATAGGGAGAAATACTCGGATTTTTGGACTTATAATGATCATGGCTATGTAAATCGCGGTTTTGGTCAAAGATTTGCTTCCAACAAGATCCTTTCATCTTGTTCCCTATTGGCCGCCAAGCTCCCGGCTTCCCAGTGCAATAATGGAGGCCGTGTTATATACATTGCCTAAATGTTATATTTGTCAGATTCGACCGCCGCTAAGTCACATGAGTTTGACTGCTAAATTGCTTTCCAGCAGTATTAGGCCTTTCGGCTTTTATTGCACTGAATCGGGTGGTATGAGACAGTTCCAAAAACCTCTGCAGGAGTGTTGCGGTAACTTGAAATTATCAGAAGCGTCACTATGATAAGTCGCACCAGCCTGTGATATTCTCCACTGGTGATCTCGTGTGGTTGGGCTTTCGAACTTCAAGATATCACGCCCATGCCAGAAGCTGGACTTGAAATGCTGGGGTCCACATAACGTTTTCCACGTCTTGTTGTTATGGATGCATAGGAAAATGGAGGGTGGAAGATCAGGGACTCACCACCCAGTACGGCAAGCAGAATCCGTCGAGCAAGAGTCTCAAGTTGAGAAGATTGTCAATTCCGAAAGGCCAGGCCGTGAACTTTGGTAGTCGTATCCATCCATTGGCAAGGCTATGGCAATGAGGAAGACTGCACATGGGTTCCTATAAGGAATATTCGGCACCTTAGGCGGAAGCTCCACGAGTTTCATCGAGCCAACCCAAAAAAAGCTGGGTATATGGGCGTATACTTGCGGATGATGGGAAGAAAGGAGCGGGGAGGCAGGGAAATCGGGATGCAACAAGTGCACCTGAGCGCAATATATCTGTGCGAGAACGCGGCGTGCTCAAGTGATGCGATATATGTGTGCTTAGAGGCATAGAGTGTACTTTGACTATTTTCATAGGTCTTTATGCAAATACTGGTAGATTTTTTTGGTTGCTACAAAGGTCTTCACCTGCGTAATTGAATCGCTTTGACTATTTTCATAGGTCCTTATGCAAATACTGGTGGATTGTCTGGGTTGTTACGAAGGGTCTGCGTAATCGAACTGCTTTGGCTATTTCCACAGGTCTTCACCATGCAAATACTGAAAGATTGTCTTAGTTGTTGCATGTCTCTTCACTCGTGTAATTGAACCGCGTGCGCTTTGGATGTAATATATGTATATAAGTATAACTACTCTGGGGGCAATATATGTGTATTTGGAGGCACAGAGTGTGAATGATTGGCAAGTTACATAGGTCATTCATCCATATAAGCGGATCGTTGGCTGGCTACATGAGACGATGTCCGTGTAAGCAGATTGGATTGCTAGTTAAGCTTATAAGACGACGTCTATCTAAATAGGTCAATAAGTTGGTTTAGTAGACCGTAAAGTCGATAAGCCCGCCCCTTACCCGGGTAGACTGTAAGAGATATGCACGGCGGAACGAGGCTTTGCTCTCGTTTTCAAGAACGGAAGGCAAGCCACGCTTGTTGAGATGAGCACTGAGATGGTACATAGGATCTTGCCGGAGGCGTTTCTATGGAAATTTGTGGCTCGAACGCCTAAGCAGCAGTGGGATGGTAAAAGAAAAAATTTCCCACGGGGTTTTTGGCATGCGATGGTTTTTTAGTTAGATCCCTTTGTTTGAGCTGCAAGTTTCGAAACGAAGCTTTTCGGAGGGAGTTACGGGACGGCCTCTAGCTACGCTAATAAGCCACATAGATAAAAGAACACAGAGTCAGGATTGGAATTCTCTTTTGCTTTCTCTCCTTCAGCGACAGCTTGTTCATTTTTTTGATTGTTAATTAATGTACCTAATAATCAAACCCCATTATCTTGTCGAGTAACGTACATTGTCACACGGAACCACACACTCTCAAAGATAGTTAGCCAGCCCTTATCCTTACATCTCCCTCAAAGATCCAGAGGGCCTGTGAGCAAGCGCAGGAGCTCGAGGCTTCCAAGGCGTGAGAACAAGCTAAAAAGGAGGAGAAGCGATGCCAGCAGACTCTGGAGAGAGAACGAAAGGCATCCAAGGCCCAGCAAAGGGAGAGAAGCTCGGCTGCTCGCTCGAGAACAGCGGCGCCAAAAAGAGCTTCGATTTCAACAGAAGGGGAAGCGTAAAAGAGGAGTGGCGCCGCAATGGCAAGGCATAGGAGATACATAGAAAAAATGAAGAAGAGGGAGAAGATAAGGAGGATAACACAATTTCGGCCAAGATACGCTCAAGATCCAGCCCAACTGGGCGGGGTAGCAAAGCAAGAAGTAACCTGAAGTCGTAGAGCTATTCAGCTTTCTTCAGGCTTTGTGATTACATTTTTACATAGAGCTTTCATAAGGATAGTAATCTATGATCTGGCGAATTTTCAAGTCGGCATATTGTGAGTTCCTCCACCATACCAATTTGAAGTTAATATGCTGCAAGAGACAGGCTCTGTCGATATAACTAGCTATTGCGAATCCTAGTAGCAACTTCCCATAGGAATATGGTGATAGTTGGTTTGGAATGATGGCGAAGACTGTTGGGAGAATCCAGGGTTCTGATCCTACAAGTAATGGGAACTCCCAAACTACTGAAATATGGGAACCGGATTGAAGGACATAAATAGAGCCTTCATGCCCGTAATGATCGCGATAGATGAGAAGAGCAAGAACAAGGTACTAGCCCCGGTTATGGAGTGTACACCATATTCTACCAATAGGTTCATCTGTGAACAAGCCGAACAGCAACTGAGGAAGGAGAGACTCCAAACTCAGGACACAACACTTCCCGAGTTCCTCAATGCCTGCCATGAGTATTTATTTCTTGGTCTGACCATCCAGAAGGGGGAATTGTCAACAAAGGGTGACCCGGCGAATGCAGACCACAAACTCCGCCCGGATAAGATCCAGGAGTGGACAGATTTCTCATGGGAGCAGATGGCAATATGGAAGGACCTTACGGACACCGATTTTGTTACAGAGCGTCATTTTATACCATTACTTGCATCGAAGGAATTCGGCAAAGAGGTGCAACAAAGGATGCTGAGCTCAGGGCTGGATCTAGGTTATTTTCAACAAGATACTGTGGAGTCGCGGGTTGCCTCCGTCATCAAACAACTCCATGCGAACCCTCGACTTCGACAAATGTTTTGTCTTAATGGAGATGTCACTTTTGAAAATCATGCGAATACTCTGACCGACGAGTCCAGAATCGTGACAGAGATGAGCTCTTTGGGCTTAACGCAGGAACTACCACGTCGCTCAGAGCGCTTGGCCGCGAGGCGATCAGGGGAGGCTAGACGGTCGGCTTCGCCGCCGGAAAGGAATCGGAGGCCTGTGCAGCCAAGGCCTCCTCGGCCTCGAGCGGACCAATTTTTTGTGTATAGCCGGGGTCCAGAGGAGAAGGTGCCAGCCTTTATTATCGAGTACAAAGCTCCCCATAAACTTTCTCTTGCTTATATCAAAGCTGGACTTCAGGATATGGAACTGGACCAGGTCATCCGCTATCAGGCAGTCGAAAAGCCTGAAAACATTTGCCGTCGCACCGTAGCAGCAGTCATTACACAACTATTTTCCTACATGATCGAGGGCGGATACGAGTATGCCTATGTGAGCACTGGTGAAGCGTTTATATTCCTTCGTGTGCCTCGTGATGATCCTTCCACTATATACTACTATCTATCCGTGCCAAAAGAGGATGTTGGCGAATCGACGGGCTGGGCCGGCGATTTAAATAGCGATAACCGGTTACATCTGACCACACTTGGTCAAGTTTTAGCCTTCACTCTTCGAGCTTTGCGAATGCCCCTGCGAGACCTTGGCTGGAGGAACTGGGCAGTGAGTCGACTGAAAATGTAGGATATGGTATACAACGACCTTCTCGATAAAATCTCGGAGAAGGATATCCCCTCTTTCGACTATAAACCATCACGGAGTCGGATTGAATACTGCCGTATGTCTCCTATAAAGACCAGACCGAAGTCTGCAATGGCCACATCCTGTCATCCGTTGGATGGATGATTGTCGCCTGATGATGATGATGATGAGTCAGGTGATGGATTTGACCCGAATACTCCCTGTCCAAGGCCAGTTTCCCTACCCACCAACCTTGCTATCATCAGCGGTTTCCGCAAAATTGCAAGGCTCAAAGTCCGAAGGACAGTCTCGGCAGTATCGTACACAACGGTGCCTTCGAGGCTTGCACACGGGAGAAAGACTAGATCAAAAGTGTCCTAATGTGTTGGACCATGGAGTGGATCGACATCAACTAAACCCGATGATGCTTATTGATTTGTTGGATTAACAACTCTCCAGCAATGCCGTAGGGCCTGACTCGGAGCTCGGGTGCAAGTCATTGCATATCCATGGGACGCGCGGGGCCCTTTTCAAAGTGACACTGTGGTCATATGGATATACATTTGTTGGGAAAGGTGTGCCAGCCGAGTTTATTGAGTGCTCCAAGCATGAGGAGTCTATGTATTCGCACCTTACTCCAATCCAAGGGGTTTCCGTGCCGGTACTAATTGGGAGCCTGTCTCTTCGTCAGCCGTTCTCGTACGACGGCATTGCAGAGATCGTTCATTTGATATTCATGAGCTATGCTGGGAGGATGCTGGCAAAGCGGCATGGAATTGATTCAAATCGGCTGATTCAACAAGCTGGGGAGTCTTTACAAGAGATTCACAGACTCGGTGTGCGTCACAGGGACCCAATACCTGGGAATATGACCTGGAATGAGGAATGTCACCAGGTGATGTTTATTGATTTTGAGCGGGCAGAAGCCCAGAATGGACGAGTGACACTGGGATCCATTTCACCTAACCAGAAACGCAAACGAGAAACCAGTGTATGGGATAAGAGCCCAAGCAAACATTCTAGTCACTTTAAGCGCGAAACACGACGCATGAAGAATGCAGAATTCTTGATGGGCCGGCGCAACTTGGTCAATTCTAGCGTCTCTGAAACGCGTAGCATGGGAGGCACAAATGTATATATTTATTCTCAGCACTCGACTTTCTCTCTTTTATCTCATATGCGTTTATCATAGTGAATACTATCTGTGCAGGAAGAAGATAGAAAATGACAATATATTTATCTTTCTCTTATTCTTTCCTCCAGCCTCACTTGTCAATATGTGACTACCCGCTAATAGACGCAAGTACCCCACTGAGTGAACCAGCAGAGGGCTCTTTGAGGAAATATTCGGCTCTTTGTGACTTGGGAGTCCGGCACTTATGGACAATGGTTGCACTCAGTGTCCGCTTATTTTTTATGGCTGTCAACCTTTGGCTTGACAAATTTGATTCAGGAAGCTGAAGCTATATACACTTATGGTCGACACACTAAGCCTAACCTGGAAATGGAGCCGAATTACCAGAGATCTGCCTCGAAATTAAAATAAAAAACAAAAGGCAAGGTTGGTGGCTGAGATATTCGCTTCTGAAGTCCAACGGTCGCAGCAGGTATGGTAGATTACACATCAAAATCTCAGTAATATGTAACCAGGATTCCATTGAGCAGCATTGCATTGCATTCATTTCGCATCAAAACATGGCTTCAGATATATATATATATCAAGTAAACGATCTCTCTCTAAAGAACAGCGCCTTGGCCTTACAATCGAAGCGTGCCAATTACAAGCAAGCCCCAGGGGAAAACGTTCTCAGAAGCGCTTTATGAGTGAAGACGATTCTATCAAGCAATACCTCCATACCTTGGCGACTTGGGGCTGGCCAGCAACTATCATATCAGTTATCTCAATTGAGCGCCCTCGACGCTCCGCGCCACCGATCGGTGGATACATGGCTAAATAATCAGGTCGTACACATATAGTATAGAAAAAGTTAAGTAACAGTTGAAACTTAAGAACAACTCGGTTCTAGGTTCGCCTCTGCTAATGTAACTATTCAATACGTGATCCTGAAAATGTTCCGATTCCAATACCATAGAAGCTAGCAGTATGGTCAGCCCAATCTTAACTTGTTCTCAGTTAGTTTATTTTATTATATTACTAGTCAACTCAGTTAAGTCGTCAACTAAAAGCAACGAACTAAGACGCACTTGATTCCTAGATGCCTAATAATTTTTTATGCATGGTTATATGTACATGTACAATCGGTTAGCGGTAGAACATATTTCCCTAGTATTATCTCTATTACAATCCGTGACGTTCTTTCCTCCCTATTTCTATAGATTGCAGAAACTACTTAATAAGTAATGTATTCTATATTTGATAAAGAGCAGTTCAGTTGGCGATGAGATCTCGCCATTTAAAGAGAGTTTCATTTCTTGAGGCTCTACCATGATATGTATCACGAACCCAACCAAGTCTTCCATAGTACTATGTATATAGTAGCAAGTACCCCCGACACAGCGCATGGAATAGAAGACGCCGTAATTCCACTAAAACACATTCAATCTGCCCCATTCTGGTTCCGTTTAACAATGCTAGGATCGATAGTTCTCTTATATAGGACCCAACTTGGTTTTGAAGAAACCTGTAAACTACATATAGCTAGGTGTGCTATTTAGTGTGGGTATTGCTATCATACCTATATGATACATCGTGCTGTAGCATGATATATCTGACATCGATTGGTTCTACTACTTAGTGTTTTTTACGGTATAGCGAAGAAAGACTCAATTTAGGTCATGGTATATATGTGCTGCTGCTTGTTTCAAACAATGGGATGAGAATGAGGTGATTAACTGGGGGGAATACTATACACTTTGCCTGCTTTGATGAATGCCCCAAGTGGCCTTTATGGAAACCTACTTTGGAATTTGGCCTATCGGCAGGCACGAGACGCAGATAACTCAACAGCGATAAGGGCCCGGTGGGTTCTTCCTCCTCCCTCTCAATCATAAGCCATGCCAATGCTTTTATGTCCTTCAGCGCATCAGGTCACCGATCAAACACTCTGGAGTTCATGAAACCATCTCAAATAACAGTCTGACTTGATACCTATACAGTCCTCTAGTTGCTCCTATAGCATTAGTATACATATTATATCGATTAAGCTATAGAAATAACTCGCTTCCAGCTTCACTTTATCACAATGATTTTTTATGAAGAACATATCTATGTAGTACTATTTATTATCTGTAATTATACGTTAGCATTAGTATCAGATAGATATAAGCCTATCAGGCATGGCTGATGACGGAAATCATCGTCTTGCGACACTCGATCCTATCCGAGAAATTCTCTAATAAGTGTGTCCAGAGTTGGTGCCCTCTTTCAGTCCTTTGTTAAGGGCCGCCGGGCATCTATGCATGCAGCATACATGTACGTAGTAGTTATTAGATGTGCGTATAATGATAATAATTGGCGGTTTTCTTATCAAAAACAAGTCTTTGTCTAGGTGTCGTTCCGGCGCTTCACCATGCCTTCCATTTCTCTCCAATTGAACACATATAACTATGCATGCGCATCCCTCAACGGGGGGGGGGTTTTGAGAGCACTCGGTTCTATTCTACATAGTACTACTTATATCACAAAAAAGTGCATCCATACACCGTCTATAGGACGACTCGATTATTAATACCAAACCAAGAATGTTCGAAGAAGGCCTATCAATAGGCTCCTCGGAGGGAAACGCTCCAGAGGACCCAAAATCAACCCAAAACAAGAATAATAACAACACTAGCATCATCTCGGGGCTTCGCCCTCTCTACTTCGCCTACGGCTCGAACCTCTCATACAGCCAAATGCACCAACGATGCATCCATGATCCGTTCAAATCCGCGAAACCGATCGCACTTGCCCGATTGGATCGCTGGTGCTGGCTCATCTGCCAAGCAGGATATGCGAACGTGGTACCGCCGGGGGAGCTACGTGTCGGCGAGCAGGTCGACACCAACGCGCCCGTCTCGGGCTCACAAGACGCCGTCTTCGGCATCCTTTACGACATGACCGTCGCGGATGAGGATGTGCTGGATGGCTATGAGGGCGTCGATCATGCATCTCCGTGGGCAGCCCCCAACGGGAAAATACCCCGCTCCGTGAGACCGAAAGAGCAGGGTAAAGGTGATTATAATAAGTGGTATATCCCCGCCACCATCACTGCTTGGTTAGATGAAGAGGAAGAAAGGAAGAGGCAAACTGCCGCCGCTGCTGGAGAGACCGATGTTTTGATCTACGTTGATGAGAGGCGTGTGCTACTTGGGCCGCCTAAGGCCGAGTATATCGTCCGGATGAACAGGGCCATTCGGGAATCCGTCCAGTTGGGGGTGCCGAAAGATTGGGTCGACAGCGTGATGAGAAAGTTTATTCTAGCTGATTGATTTGTGGAGTGAATTCATAAATGAGAGAGTTATGAAGATAGGTAGTACATACAGCATATTAGATTCATATGTTTAGAACGTGCGTACAAGGATATTTTCTGCAACCTGTAACTTTGGGCAGACGGTCATACTATGATAGACACTGGCTAAGGTATCACTGACCAGTTGAGGACAATTTCTAGGGCGAGCCATAGCTTTGCAACTACATGTATATACCTACTGGGACTGGTCCATGCCGAGTGATGTATAATCAGTCGAATTTCAGTCCGCAATTTATCCAATTCGGAAGTCTGACAAGCCTATAAACGTTTTCCCTGTCACGTGCACGGCCCTATGAGATGCACACCCCGCTCACAGTAACTTCGAAAATCCATAACTCCGTCAAAATAAGGCCGATTGGCAAGGCGTTGAATTATTTGAGATCCTAGGAAGCGCCAAATATTAAGGCTAATGTTGAAAAAAATGGAATGCTAACCGTTCTATACTCTCAAGAAAATTTAACGCCAAACAAAGCCCCACCATGAGGCTATACAAGTGCAAACTGTCGCCAGCCCAAGAGAGGGTTCTTTCTCATTGATTATCTTAGTAAACTGTCGATTCGGGGCATTCCCCGTAGTACAAATGGACCGAAATTTTGTTTTCAATATCGCCAAAATTCGAGTGGGAAAGAACTGGCCCTGAGACTTTGTCAAGCGTCATCGTAGAGACAGGCTTGATTCCGGCTTCTTAAAGATAATGGGATAATGGATCTATGCTGCCAAAAGGCAGATACTCCGGGAGCATATAGCATTCATTTTGACGAGGTTTGTGCTCCAGAATTACTTTTGAATTATGCTAAGGAGTCGATAGATTCGGAAAAACTATACCAGTGGGAAGTCCATGAAAAAAAAAACCTATAATATGGACAAGAAGGGATTTCTCATTGGAGTCCTTCGGAGACTTAAGAGAGTCTATTCAAAGCAAGCCTTCTACCAAGGTTTACTCTCTGGAGCAGGTCATGATGGTAACCAGGAATGGATTACGTGCTTAGGGTCAATTTGCATGGATGGTTCCTGGATCCCCCCAACATTGATCTACCAAGCCCAACTGGGGACGGCAATGGATACTTGTGCTGAGGAGTTGGATGAAGCCAAGCATAAGACGCACTTTGCTTCCTCCCTGCTGGTTGGACGAACGACGATTTGGGGTTTGAGTAACTTACAACGGTATTTGATCGCTATTCTAAGGCAGTAGTAGCTTGTCAGGGTAGGGATTACCGTATGATTATTCTCGATGGGCACGGAAGCCACATAAATATAGGATTCCTTGATTGGTGCCACGAACACCGAAGTTTTGTCCCAGTGTTCCCTCCTCACTCAACCCATCGGCTTCAACCTTTGTATATTGGCCTTTTGGGTCCATTGTCACAGTTCTATGCCCAAACTTTATTTATGGCAATTCAAAAGCCAAGCAAAAAGATCACTCTCAAAGAGAGAGTTCTTTGGATTGCTTTGGCCGACTTTTGTCAAGGCTTTCTCCGAGGAAAACATTAGAAGTGAATAGTCACGTGTTGGCCTCAACCCTTTCGATCCCAGCATAGTTATCAAAAAAGTCGATCCCGCAGAAGCTGAAACGCATTAATCACGGTCATCTATGGCCGCAACAGGCTCATCTGCCCTGTCGGGAGTCGACTCGAAGAAAATACGCCGTTGTACTTGCCAGATTCGCGAGGGTTCGCCTAACGGTATAGCAAAGAAGGCTGCAAATACTATAGAGAAACTAGCCGCAGAAAGTGAGATTCTCCGACATGAAAACAAGCAATTTCATGGATAAACTCGATCAAGAAAAGAGAAAACATCAAAAAGGCATGAATTTAATGCAGCAATTGCGGTCAGAAGAGGGAACCGGGCACTTAATCTTCAGCCCATCTAAGATCACCAGGATGAAGGAAATTCAAGTCGAAAAGACACAGTAAAAGGAAAGAATAAGAAGAAGCAACCAGATAAAAAGGCGGACAAGCACTAAAAAAATAAAGGTGGGAGTTTGAATGTAAACTCAATGAAGTTGTGCGGGAAAGGGATAGCTTACAAAGGCAGCTTGGCGAAAACGACGGTGTAAAACCTCAACAAGGTAATGGGAAAGCCCAAAAAAAGGTCGCAACCAAAGCCGAAGCCTACAAAGAGTAAACCTAAACAATCCACAAGGCAAGAAGATGTTGATGTTGACGTTGAGTTGGAGGTAAGAGTTTGTCAATACTGTCTCTTAGGTCACCCAAGCTTAGAAAACAAAAGCGGCTCCCAAAAAGATACGATAATTACTCGATGTGTATATATAATAAAAGTCTGTAGCATATATTACATGTTATCTGAGTTTCGGATAATGATGGAACTGAAGGCCTGAGAAGGCTTTAGGAGGCTTCTAGCCGATGAGGAGTATTAACGGCGTCCAGTGCATTGGCACTGCCACAGTACAAAGTCGCTGGTCCTGGTCCTCAAGCAAAGAAATTTAAATCGGTGTTTAGGTTTTTACCGTGGCCCATCCACCGTGAGACGAACGTTGTTTTGGCTCATAGTCGCTGACAATATTGTCGATATCATTGTTGTAGTTTCTTCGCTGTTAAGTCGTTTATCGATGGCGTCCCTATCCGTATCCCGGGCCTGTAGTATTTAGCCGCACTAACTCTAGTTAGGTCGGCATCTGGCTGTCGCTCTGGTGTCGTTGAAGTTCCACTTCAACACCGGTCGGACTTAGGGTATCAGGTTTTGTTGATCGACTACCAGTCGTGTTTGATGATGATATCGTGGTCGTGGTGGTTGTGTGAAAATTTTTTTAACAGAACAACCAGGCAACTCAGGCCAGTGATGTGGCAAATTATGCCAATTATTTGCCCATAATACTTACTGAAAAGGCATATTTATTCAGTAAGGAAGCCTCCTATCTTTATTCAGGCATGTTATGGAAGAGAACCGGGCTCAGAACCTGTCTAGGCTATCTACTCTAGAGAACTAGCGAGATGACTAGTCCTGGTGCTTGGGGCACCAACAGATAATTTGGGCTATGTGCTATATTGTTACAAATTATCTTGTATGTGTTGTGGGCATTCTACAGAAGTGTGCATCTCGTAGGGCCGTGCACGTGATAGGAAATACGTTTATTTTGCACGCGATGAAGGCTGGCTTTTAGAGGACAGAAGTGGATCGCTATCGCTAGACATGTAGAGCACAAAAAACACATGATACATATGAATAGACCGAATGAAATACGGACACTTGAAGGAGACAATGAACACATCCCTGCCCGAAAATTGAGGTCTACTACGTCCATACTAACTTTATAGCCTTATTCCAAGCGAATGCCTCACTTTACTCTCTTCTATCTATTTTCATTAATATTTTGCCCATGGCAGAGTACATTTTCTGTGCTCCGCATATGTCCAGCCATTGTGTAATGCGCACCCGCTAGGCCTTTATACGGGCTACACCACTCGACCAAAAGGTCATAGAAATGTTGAGTGTATACTCAACATTACGGCCTAGTCCATTATATAGCTTCGTGTGTTACACATTGCCTACAAATATGGACGTTGACCGTGACTGAAATGCGAACCCTACAGAAGCCTGCATAGAAAATACTCAAGAGCCGAAGTACCGGCGCTGTACTAATATATTACAAAATTTAAGCCCTGCGCCTACGGGTTATCTCGAGTAACTCAGACCTTCAGATGGAGCTATTCTGAACCACGCGGGGCTAGCGCAAGGATACTTGGTTAATAAAAGGCAGCACACAGCTTTTATATGAGGATCCGACTCTATTTTCGCACCCCTCAAGTATCATGAAAATCAATGCATTTGAGACCTCTCGATAAACCATATATCTGATTATACAATGATAATGAAGAGTCCATAATTTGGCAGCGACTTTTTGACGCAAAAGAATCCACGGCCATCCAGCGCATTCCAATTGCAACCAACTTCGGCAATTTCAAGCTCCCTTAATTCTTCCTACTAAAACATCGTTGTCCTTAGGGCCCGTTCGGCCGCCACTTGAAAATAAGGTAGTCTCCGTTTTAGCTCATCGTGTGACTGTACAATGTATGGGCCTTTGAATTTCCATCCTTTACAGCTCTTGCACCCCTCGATTTGACATCGGCTGCCCTACCATTGATAAAAATATCATTAATTCCTCCTCTCCAAACTGGGTTACTTGCTGTTATCGACCGAAGTGTGCTCGAGTAAGAGCCTAAAACGTATGCCATGGCACTTTTGAAACCTCTCTGCAACGTCGCCATTGGTGCATTTGCAAGAGCTCCCCTACAAGAGTTCTCACACTATATAGCGCTGTCCGACAATCCTCTGCCCAACAGTGAATTGATACGGTAGACAGCTACCATTGCAATAGGCGCTCTTCATCTTCGTCATCGAGATCTTCGTCTATCTCATCCAATTCGTTGATTAAGTGGAGAAGCGTTCGCCATAGCAATGGCACTTTTAATAAAGTGACGATGAGTCTATGTGACTTTTACCAAGAGGTGTATCTACGCATTGGGGAGACGCGTCTGTTATTAAGTAACATAAATTACGTAGTTACAGTATTGAACTATACTTGATTTGTAGAGATACAAGGCAAATAAGCACTACTTGCCCTTTTGTATGGGCAAAATATGGAGGGCAAATACCATTTTGGCCGAACGCCCGAGTAGAGGGCGAGTAGTGCTATTTGCCCTGGTATTGTCCCTAAAAAGTTGGGCCCTTGCGATTTCGATACCTTATATTGGAGTGGGGGAAGTGAGGAAGATGAAAATGCCACGGAGGATGTCCAGGCTTGAAGGTGTACAGGTCCCAAATGGCAGCCGTTTTCAAACGAGTTCCAAAAGCAATAGGAATGTGAAAACATTAAGTTTTATTATTAATGAAGTAGTAGTGGAAGAATTTCGGGATGTGGCTAGTACAATCATCATCCTTGAGACACCACTCTCAGCCATTTCACTCTCAACACTTACTGGCATTTCTGAAAAGAGATTGATCGATGTCAGACTAAGCTCTCTACATTCTATTCTTAGTATCCCGAACGATGAGACTATCTATGCCAGTGAGGCGTTTTCATCTGTCGCTTCGAGACTTTCTCCTTCAACGGGAGACTCGAGAGAAGACTCCATTTTGGGTAGATGAAAAATAAATGCATCAAAAACCAACCATTCAATGTCTTCAAGTCATGTGCTGCAGTTTGAAAAAGAATATTTGCGATATACCATGTTCTGGAACACAACAGATACTATTAATCAGCATCTATCATCGGAATTACAATATTCCTGTCGTTATGGGGTACAGCACCTTGTACAAAGCACGATCCTGTTAGCAAAACGGGTGATGCTTTCTTGTTTTTGCAAGAGCGCTTTCTTCATTGAGTGGAAGCAATGAGCATTC
This sequence comes from Pseudotulostoma volvatum, assembly GCA_019804575.2. Taxonomy (NCBI): domain Eukaryota; kingdom Fungi; phylum Ascomycota; class Eurotiomycetes; order Eurotiales; family Elaphomycetaceae; genus Pseudotulostoma; species Pseudotulostoma volvatum. Next base: position 1,348 of record JAHQZX020000166.1, on the reverse strand, counting down.
TGGGCATTGTATATGAAGTTGTGGGGGTGATACATGTTTTACAGTCAGTTAGACAGGTAACTTCTTGTGAAGGGTTTTATGTATCCTTAGTAACTAGTAATATAGGATGGCAGTATGGATTCCAAAATATTGGAGTTCCTGTATGATGCAAAACGATTTATCCTTAAAAGTATGGAGATAGCTGATACTGCACCACTTCTTCCGGGCTTGTCTTCGCACCGAAGTTAATAATTATCTAAAAGAGATTTGAGAGAGAGGACCCTAATTGGATATGTAGGTTGTGGAGGAATCCCGGAGTGCAGAATTGTAGGCTCTTGAGGGTCATTTAAATAAGGCTTATTCTGTGGCATTCTCACCTGATGGCCGACTACTAGCATCGAGTTCCGGTGATAGAACGGTCAGGGTTGCCTAGCTTTACCTTAATATTTTCAACATTTCCGCTAGGCTTAGAATAGGATGTGTTTGAAATGATAACCTTACATTGCTTCCATTGTTCCACGCTCGTGTCTAACGGTCTAACCATTTTTGTCTGCATCAATTGGTTATGCTTTGCACACGTATACAATGGCTGCCGCTGGTGAGACTATACCGGATTTGATATGACAGGTCTCAAAATAATATCAACTCTCAATAATAGTAGTGATGGGAAAGCTCGAAATTATCATGATAGTTGCCGTTGGACCTTCCTAAAAATTAAATTGATATAATATGAAGTTAGGTATGCGTTGAAGTCGGAGGCGCACCCAGTGATGGAATTTACAAAGCAGGTATGCGACAGGTTGTGGAGCCGGCACCAACCTAGGAGGGGCGGCAGCTGCCACGGCCACCAAACCCGATAGAAGGCCTCCGAAATCAGGCGAGGGAGGGGATCCTGCTAGGGCGTATGAGGCCGAAGCAGAGCAGCGTGGCAGGCGACGCGGTAGGCGACAAGGGAGCCGAGAATCGGTAGATGCGGAAACACTGGTGGACGTCTGGCGGAGGGCAAGGTGGAAGGAGCAGTGGGAGCGGGCCTCTGAGGGGAAGCAGGCCCCAGTGTGGCAGACCCCGTGGGAAACCCAGGTGCCGCGACTGCACAGGAACCTAAATAGGCCCGAGAGTACAATGGCCACTCGAGGCTATTGGCCTCAACGACTTCCTGCACCGAGTTGGGGTACCAGAGGTAGAGGTGAGATGCCCATGCAGATGGGAGAGACAGACGCCCAAGCATGTGATTATGTTCTGCCCTAACATCGCTGGCCGAGACCGCATGCTGGCTGATGCTGGCACCACACACTACGACAAGGTGCTCAGCACAGGAAGAGGGCTAAAAGCAGTCACATCATGGCTTATCTACCAGGGGGTCCTCCCT
>JAHQZX020000165.1:0-15705 GCA_019804575.2 Pseudotulostoma volvatum | reverse complement strand
ACACAGCGCGTGCCGAGGCTTCGGCCTTCCTTTTGTTCTTTTTCTTGACAGCTCTAGTCGTAGAAGCCGCCATAATGGGCGTGATTAGGGGAAAAGAAGTTTAAGTGTTAATACATGTGCTATGGGAGGGGGATTCTTCGATGTGGTAGAGCTGTGTTTTGCTGCTTGGCCCTTTTTATGCATCCATTGTAGTTGAACTTGTAGTTCTCGAAGATGCTTGTTGTTTCTAGGGCCGCCGAGATTGATCATATAACCAATGGGAATCAATCTCGGGCAGGGCGATCATGGTGTCTCAGAGCCCTTAGAAAACCGCAGTCGATGGTGATATGGTACACACCAGCCAGTCTAATAGGAGCATTCATCCGAACATCATTGGGGACTTTGCTCTTTAATCATGATTTTCCATTCAGCTTCGATCCGATTCAGGGCATATGTACTGACATAACCGATTGCAAGAAGACCAGCATATCAAGAGGAAACCCAAGCAGCTGTAGTCAATCCCGACCCAGCATCTGCGAGACTAGCTCACCAATTGTCTTCCCAGAAGCGATGAAGACGCTGAATGGCAGTTCACCTGTTGAGTTTAGGATACACTCTTTTACCAAACGACGCGATCCCTCAATTCGAGACGACATATTTTCGTCAGGAACCTGACATATAGTACGCTGACTGAATGACCTACTATGGTCATTCATTGGGCCTTTGGCGTGGTTGTGTAGTGGCAGCCCGCGGCCTCACAATTCTATATCACTGCGGAGTCAAGTTGGGTTTTTTTTTTGATTAGTCAGCTCTTTTTAACCGTATGATATACGGTATATTATACCATTTATACTATACAAAGGAAATTTCGTATATTAATATCCCTAGTGTGGTGTCCCTGTCAATTCCTATCTTATAGGCATGAGCGCCTGTGTAAGCCCTTGAGATGGCGGGTAGTAAAGAAGTAGTAGTATCCCTTTCTCAGGACACCTCGTCCTAATAGGTCCCAGCCTACATGTAGTTACCTAGGTATACATAAGGGATTTAGGGGAGAATGACAGAACGCTTCAACCTTAGACATAAAAGCGAAGAAATACTGGTTTAGCAAACATGAAATCGACATTGATGCTACTATAAGTGAATTCAGTAATACTTCTGCATCGATAAACGCTAATTAAAAATTATGCATATAGTGGCCCTAACAATATCCTTGATGTTCACAACTTGAACTCTCGCATTGTCACCTGGCCTACGGCCTGAGTTTCAAGATCTTTAGTCCTTGCTCCTGCTGAGCTCAGTGAGCTAAATGGACCTACAGAGCGACCAACAATGAATTTCTGTCACCCGTTGGTGCCACCACGACTTTAACACCTCTATATAATCTTATAGTTAATTTAGAAAAGGCAATATATCGGATGTCTAAGACTACCGGCCGTAGCGGAAGGCGCTTGATGTCTTGTCTATTCCACTGATATGGCCGGGTATATTTAGGGGGCGTCTAACTGGATGCTAAGTGGCACAGCAGCCTGAGGGCTCAGTTTTGAGCTATCATATAGAAAGAGGAAAGGAAATAACTGGAATGGAGCAGGGGTCCCTGGCAACCGATACCAGATGCGCCAAAGCCCGGAGGCCATTTTCTTGTACGAGAAGAACAACCCAATAGAGCCGGGTTAGGCTTCAAGCTAGAAACGTTGAAATGATTGATTCATTACCAAATCGGGTTATATCCCACCTAATATGTAAGGGCATGGAGGAGTGTGTGAATGTTTTGTATGAGGCCACATAGTATCAACTTGATGTGAAGGCAAGTGCTCATCGTCCCATAATAATTATAAGCAGCTATACCATGACAGCAAATGGCACCTAAATGACTGGGTACTTAGACACCTATGTTTCTACTCCGGCTTTTAGTTCTTAAGCCAAAAATGGTAGCGTCCGTAGTCTACCATATAGCAGTACACCCTTCTATACCATATAAACTTAAAGGGCATCTAGGCATCAATGAATGTCCGCTCCTTTCTCGCCCTAGCGGCAAAAATGGACAACACTACACTATCTAAATAATAATAAGTTCTGCTGTCCTCCGGTGAAGTTGAGGACTATCGGATCATTCTCCTCTGGAACCTTTTCGACGAAGACGCCACCGTTATCGATTACAGTGCTTTGGTGAACGCTTGCGATTTTGACTTGGATGGGTTTCCTCGTGGGCGTCTGATATATTTTTACAAACAGCTATATGAAAAGTACTCTCTATAAAAATTTTGATTCTGTAAAATATCCCACTTTAGTCCTGAATTCTTAACATCCAGACCTGGCGGGACCGGTAGCACTTATACACTTGGTTCCCATTAACCGGACAACATGAACCAGTAGCAGTGTAAGAATATAAGGTATTATTGGATTACCTAGGTAATAACTGTACTAGAGAAGAAATAGTCGTCATGTGTATGTCTAGTTGATACGTATCATAGTACTACTTCGTTTAGCAGATGGAGGCCTTGACAATAGATTAAGAATATTGGAGAGCTGCCCAAAATCAAGGTAAGGCTGTATTCATTTTAGCTTCTCAGGATCAATATAAATTAGAATCAAGTACATTCGTTAGTAATAGTAGAATAGAAATACATAGAATGTAGTATCACCAGAAAAGGCAAATTTTCCGATCGCGAACGAAGTCATAAACCTTAAATGACATCAAGTAGGTTCGCTGAGAAGTCAATCTAGCGCCGGTCTATGATAGGCGTGTGTGTAACTCTAATCGTTTCTATCATTTGAAGGAAAGAGGGAGAAAGATCAATCAAAACAAATCAATCATCTCGCAAGAACGCCTTATATGTGGGTGAATCGCTACATTCGGTATGGGGATATCCGAGGTCATCAACGAATGCGGCCAGATCAGCCCTTTCAGACGGAGGGCATTGGATGCCAGCAAGGACCTTGCCGACGTCACCGCCGTAGTTACGGTAATGGAAAAGAGTGATATTTTGATGTGGCCGCATTGTGGTGAGGAACTTTGCCAGGGCACCGGGCCGTTCGGGGAACTCGAACATAAAAAGCCGCTCATTCTGGACAGCACTACGGCCACCTACAAGATACCGAAGGTGCGTTTTAGCAAGCTCGTCATTACTCAGATCTGTCGCCGTCATGCCAGCCCGGACGAGCTTTGCCACGATGGTGGAGAGACTCTCCCTTCCCGTCGGAGCAGACAATGAAATACCCATCAGGACGTTAGCGGATTCACGGTTGACATAACGGTAGCTGAAGGCAGTGATTTCGTGGGGTAGGATCGTCTCAATCAAATGCGCGTAGGCTCCGGGCTGTTCCCGGATCGTCACACTCAGCAATGCCTCCTTCTTTTCTCCTAGAGCAGCACGTTCAGCCACGAATCGGAGCCTATCAAAATCCATATTTGCACCCGAGGTAATGGCAACCAACTCTCGTCTGACATCGGGACTTGGGTTCTGAGCAACATATTTTTTTAGGCCAGCAAGGGCAAGGGCGCCAGCAGGCTCGACTACGGATCGAGTATCCTCGAAAACATCCTTGATGGCCGCACAGGTCTCATCGGTCGAAACTTGGATTACATCATCCACGACTTCTTGACATAGACGGAATGTCTCCTCGCCCACCACCTTGACAGCAGCGCCGTCTGCAAAGAGTCCAACTTCTTTCAGTTTGACTCTCCGACCGTTTTGAAGGGACTGAACCATGGCATTAGCATCATAGGTTTCTACCCCGATGACCTTGACGTGAGGTGCGATGCGCTTAATATAAACCCCTACTCCCGCGATCAAACCTCCGCCACCAATGCAACAGAAGATAGCCTCCAGTCGTTGTAAGCTGGCCTGACGGACGATCTCCATGGCGATAGTGCCTTGGCCGGCGATCACGTAAGGATCATCGAAGGGAGGAATGTTCGTGAGCCCATGCAGTTTCGCTAATCGATGGGCCTCTTCCTTGGCTGCATCAAAATCATTCCCATGTAACACGACTGATCCACCAAGCCGGGACACATTGAGATGCTTGATGGGCGGCGTCCCGGATGGCATGACAATAGTGGCGGGAATCTTAAGTTTACGTGCTGAGTAGGCAACACCTTGGGCGTGATTGCCTGAGTCACTATCATCAACAAAGACCCTCTATTCAAGCAACAAGGAACGAGTCTCACCAGCAGAGCACGCAATGACGCCTTTCCACCGTTTATGGATGTCTAGGTGAGCCATCTTATTGTACGCCCCCCGAAGCTTGAAGCTAAATACGGGGAGCAAATCCTCCCGTTTGAGGAGCACCTTGCATTCTAGCCGGTTGCTCAGATTCACAGCATGGTGCAAGGGTGTTTGATCAAGGATTTCGTAGACACACGAAGTAAGAATCAACCGAAGATACTATTCACGATAGATTAGTTTTTACCTTCTTGCCACCTTTTCTTACGAACTCCAAGGGAAAAAGAAAGATAACAACAATTATAATAATAATAGTCGCTGAGGTGAATGAGCCAACGCACATCTGGATACCCATTCGGGAGTAGAAATTCCTCGGGAATCTCCCACTCTCCCGTTTCCAGAGGAGGAGTTGGGTTAGCAGTATATTCAGTCAATGCCAATTGATTGCTACCGGGAGGAGTGCCGGGAGTCGTGGAACCCGAGGGGATAATGGTGCCATTCGCCCATGATAGTTCGTCAGGCATGGCGCGGGTGAAATTCAAGATTCCAGTCTCTAGGCTGATCAAGGCGAGCAACAACCGACAAGAAGAAAAAAAGAGCCAGCCCACGAGACCAGCTCAAAACAAGTGAGGATGATCTTTGTAGCGAGTCTGGAAGCACTATTATAACATTCAGATGGGAAGGAACAAAAGGCGATAATCTTGACCGATCATGACGACTTTAATATTGTATTCATTATTATTTTTGGAGGGGTGCGCTACATATGATAGATACACAATAAATAAGGCTCAAAAAAGTCAAAAAAAAAGCCCGATGTCGCACATCGAGTCTAGTTTTGTATATGTGTTAGATAAGCCTAACAATATGACTAGCTTCAGTTATCTGATGACTAATTTGTATTGTAATATTGGTAACATCATGTAATATACCTCATTGTTATAACCACATGCCTGGGCGGCTGTCTCTCCCAATCCGCATGGGTATCTCACCTTCACCCACTCGGTGCAGGTCCGCCACACTGGGGCCTGCTTCCCCTTAGAATCCCGCTCCCGGTGCTCCTTCCACCTTGCCCTCCGCCAGACGTCCACCGGTGTTTCCGCATCCGCCGGTTCTCGGCCCCCTTGATTTTCAGCTGCTCGTTGTCGCCTACCGCGCTGCTCGGCTTCGACCTCGTAAACCCTAGCAGGATCCCTCGTGATCTCCCTCACCTGATTTCGAAGGCCTTCTATCGGGTTTGGTGGCCGTAGCAGCTGCCGCCCCTCCTAGGTTGATGCCAGCTCCACAACCTGTCGCATACCTGCTTTGTGAATTCCATCGCTGGATGTGCCTCCAAGTTCAACGCATACCGCAGGGCAGTGCTTCACATATTTAACGGCAGGGGCTCAACAGCCGCCACTTTTTCAAGTGCCTTGACTGGGGCCCGCCTGTAGGCGCCAGTGATTTCCTCCAGGCACTTGTTTTGGAGCTTTACCAAGGGTTGCAGGAGGCAGCTGGCGGTGTCTTCCCCTTTTCACCTCCAGCCCATATCTCGCATCCATAGGTTATGGTAGGCCGGACCACTGCTGTGTAGAGGAGCCGGGATCGGCTAAAGCTTGGGCCCTGAGACAGTGCTTCAAACTGGGTTGCCCCCTTGCGGGCGGCCTCCCACACATGGCTTGTCCACCTGAGTTTTGGTCCACCCATACGCTGAGAACCCGTAGAGTGTCGGAATTTTGTTTATTATTATTAAAGCTATTTTGACTTACTGCATCAAGCTGCACCTTTGCCCACAGCACACCAATACACTACCCAAACCCAGGGCTCTCGCTAGATGGCAGGGACTACACCGCGGACGCGAGATACACGCGTCCAAGACGCGCCACCGGTGAGCGATCAACAAGACAATGATGGAAAGGCTGAGAGCATGCCCGCCAGGGAGAACGAGGGCCTGAAGGCCCTACGTAAGCTGGCAGCATCATCTGGCTGATATGGGAGGAGACAGAAAGAGAGGGAGGGGCGGCCGTGTCTGTAAGTGAGGCGGCCAAGCTCGTGGAGGTGCATGAAACAGCACTGCAAGCCATCACGGTGGCAGGCAGCACCGACCGCAAGCTCGATGCGATCAAAAAACAGGTCGCGTCGTTGGCAAAGAGGTTCCCAAGCCTGCGATATCATGGGCTGCTGTCGCGGCGACGCCAACTACTATGGGTACCGGACTGGGTGGCAGGCCGGCGCTCCCGGGTAGAAATAACGCCATCACGATTCGCCCCCCCCAAAGAGGGCGGCGGAAGTGCTTCAAAAGGTGAGGACAGCGGTCCCGGGCCAGCCACTGCGGAGTGGCGACATAAGAATCACCATGGTTTCTACGCAGCAAAAGGAGGCTGCATTCAACAGGGGAGACCATGTTGGATAGGAGCTCGGGGCGAAAGTGCTGCGTGAGGACTACCCTGTAGAGGTGCAAGTTAATCCCCTCATTTGCAGCTACCCGGATTGCGTGGATCCATGGGGACAACTCGACTAAACCAAGGAAGGGGAAACGCACGCCCCCCGGCATTATGTCTCTAGTGCCGGGGCCTAGCAGAAGGTAGTCCAACATGAGTCAGCTACCCAACAAGGTTATATGATAACGCACTCCAGCGGACACGGTGCTTCAGGTGTAGCAGGTGAGGCCGCACCCAGGCCTCATGTCACGCGAGAGCATTGTGCAGGTGATTATGACACTCCAAAGTGTCCGTCGGCAAACAACCCTGCTACAGTCAGATGCTGCAACTGTGGCAAAGGAGGCCACAGGTCATGGCAGACGTCCAAGTGCCCAGATTACAGGAGGTAACAAGTTCAGCTGGAGGAAAGAAAGAGAGTGCTAGAGGGCGCCAACGCCAAAAGGGTTAATACAGAATAACCTACAATACAGTTGTGGAAATGCCAATCATAAGTCCGCGAGGCCGTTCTTCGACCGATTGGACCTGGATACCCATCATATTATTACTATCCAGAAGCCATACTACAATACAAGGTCTAGGTCAACATACTGCCCACCGGGCTATTACTTGGCCTACCGTCCGGATGCATCAACAAAAGTGTATTTCGTGGTTGGCAAGGCTATAAGCCTAGGGTCATGGACATGCCAAGCGGATAGAGTGGACATAGTTGTGTTAACTCTCCAGTCGGAACATAGCCAGATCGATCTTATTAACCTGTACAACCCGAAGCCTACTACTCCACGAAGCCACACACCGTCACGACTGCCAGAGGTAAAGGAAGCTGCCCAGGACAGTATCGAGAAGGGCAGAGAAGTTGTGCTAGTAGGGGATTTCAACTTACACCATCTACAATGGGGCGGCTTCCACTGCGCTGCTGATGGCGGAGGAGCTGCTCGCGGAGATAGAGAAGCAGGGGCTCGCGCTAGCCCCGCCACAAGGGTCTATAACATGGAGAAGAGGCGGGAGAGTATTTATGGTAGATCTCATATTTGTGAGCATGGGATTGGCCCAACGGATAGTAGAATGTCAGCCACATGAGGAATGGGGGTAGGCCATATCCCCATCCTGCTTAGGGTAGAGACCTGGTTCTCCGGCGAAGTGCCAAAGGCCCGGTGGGCGCTAACGAAAATGGATGCCTCGAAGTTTCAGCAGGCTGTCTGGCTCAAACTTAGAGGGAGGGAAAAGTTATGCCCAGAGGCAAGGGAGAGTACTGTGTTGCTCAGGGGAGAGATCATAGATGACACGGTTAGCCAAGTGCAAACGGCCATCCTTGAGGCTCTCCAGGAGCACTGCCCATCAACTAGGCCTAGCCAGCATGCCCGACAAGCATGGTCTACTGCATGCTCTAACCTCGTGTGAGCGCGCAGAATAGCTCGGCGGCGCCTCGCTACCAGCCAAGACCCGGTGGACGAGGCCAAATACAAGACACTTAGAAACCAGCTTAAGAAGCAACGACGGAAAGAAAGCCGCATGTCCTGGAGGGGGTTTATGGAGGATGTAACTTCGGACGCTAGAGGCCGCAACATAGGGCTCTGGCGGGTTGCGCGGTGGGCGAGGGAGAAAACCGGCAAGCCGCGGGAGCTCCCTCATATTCCGCCGCTTAGGCGGGATAACTGCAGCCCATACGAAGGGGATAATAAAGAGAAGGCCCGGATACTAGCGGAAAGGCTCTTTCCCCCACCAGTGGACGCTGACCTGTCGGACATGGCTAGCGAGGCGGGACTGAGCGCCTCTACCGAACGCATATATATAGAAAGGGACGTGACAATGGTCATGATACAGGGGGTCACTCAGCGTCTCCCAAGCAAAAAAGCCCCAGGGTCCAGTGGCATTACAAACGAGGTGCTGAAGCTCTGTAGTGGTGAGATCTCCAAGTCACTTGGCGGACATTGCCCAAGCATGCTTTAGAATCGGATACCACCATAAGGAGTTCCGGCGAACGGTAACTGTAGTGCTACGGAAAGAGGACAAGCCTGACTACTCCCTACCTGGGAGCTACCGCCCAATTGCACTGGAAAGCACGCTCGCAAGGTCCTGGAAAAGCTGGTGGCTGACAAGCTCTCAGCCGTGGTGGAAGAATATGCGCTGGCGCCTAACACGCAGATGGGGGCAGGAAGCAACCGGTCGACCCGGTCTGCCCTGTCCCTTTTGACAGGCGTAGTGCATATGGCCTGGGCTCGTAACCCGAAGTTTATCGTCTCTATGCTTAGCCTAGACTTGTCAGGGGCCTTCGACAAGGTCTCCCATGACCACCTCCTATGGATTCTGCGGAGGAAGCGGCTTTGAGTGGGTTGTCAGCTTCGTCCATGGGTTCCTTACTGGTCGCAAGACACAGCTCACTTTCAGCGGCTATATAAGTGATGTCATCACCACACAAACCGGCATACCGCAGGGCTCACCACTGTCTCCTGTCCTCTTCCTGTTGTTCGCAAGCGAGCTCCTTGAGACATTCGACAATGACCCGAGCGAGGCTATTGGGTTGGGGTTCGTTGACGACACAAGCCTGCTTGTGTGGGGCCCGACGGCGGCCGGGAACTGCCGTCAGCTAGAGGCTGCCCACGAGAGGTGCCTCCAGTAGGCACGCCGCCACGGGGGCAAGTTTGCCCCTGACAAGTACAAGCTAATACACTTTACACAGCAGAGGAATGCAGACACCCAGGCAGCAGTCTGGATCGAAGGGTTTGATGGTGGACCGGTCGACACTACGGGTTCTCGGCGTATGGGTGGACAAAAAACTCAGGTTGTAACGACCCCAGAAGGATGGAGACAGGTATCGAACTTAGAAGATTCTAGATCCAGATATGTATGACATTGACCGGAATTAATGGACAAGGAGTGTCTTACAAGCTTTTAGTGGCGAGTGCTGTAAGGATTTCTGAAGTTCTGGCCCCTATCTTCCACTGGGGCATGCGGAACTGGATGTGAAAGATTTAGATGATAAAAGCACGTAAGCAACGAGTATCGGCAAAAGAGTGATTTCAGTGCTATTTGATCGCTGTTTCCCAGATCTTCAGATACAAGCATCAGTTAGTCCGTTCGTTGGTCTACATGGAGTTTCGCTGAAATATTACAAGGTAACCCTTGCGCTGCTTGATTGCCAATAGCAGTTCACCAGCAAGAGCGAGTTCCAACTCTTGAGCGCTGCGCCGTGCGCAATAATTGAGGACCAAAATCACAATAGGAGACTCAATTGACCGAGAAAGAGAGACGATAAAGAATTTTGAGGTTCTCCTAAAGACAAAAAAGTAGATTGAGATTCGGCTCGACGCTAGGCGGCGCTGGGTGGAGCGACACGTATTGGATATGGGATGGCTCACCTATTCTTTCGACTACGTAAAAGGCAGGTTGCATGCCCCTTTTGTCGCTAGCAGTTCGAATCTTCCAGTAGGATCACCCGTGGGCTGCCTTGAGAAACATTAATACAAAAAGTAAACGAAGAAAAATATAGCCACAAACTACAAGACAAAGGTGCTATGCTTCGGCGTAAAACTGTATACCCGTGACAACTGAGGCAATATGCCAATAATTCTAATCCGTTAAGCTCTTGTAAGTTTTAAGCTGGGAAAAAGCACTTATGACTCTCTACTTCCAGTTGGAAACGAATCATTTGGAAAATTTGGTTGGAGTCGAATATCTCTTATTACCGCCTAGTACCGTCATGTAGGTTAGGTACCTAACAATATCCTCGCTAGTACAATACATGTATTGGCAGTACGGTATTTTATCCTCGAGATGAATTTCATTATGCTTATTAATTGATGCATAATATGATGATGTTTTATGGCACTTGCCTGACCTCCTACATAATCGATCTCAGCTACTTATCTATATACAGTGAGCTGAACGAGCGGAAAAGAAAACTAGAATCACCCCGCAGTTGAATCGGCCAGTACTGAAATGAAGGAGCCCTTGCCAGATGTCTCGGACTATAGCTAAGGGCCAAGCTCTGATAATAGGTTCAGCAACAATCCCGGGCTATGATAAATGCAATAGTTTGGACATATATGTATCATATATTCCTACTGATAAGATGGAAACTTCAACCGCCACTGATACAAAAACCAATGCGAGGCCCCGACTCAACCGCCGGTCTGCCTTGGAGAAAGGCAATCGAAAAGACCTCATTGTTCAAGATCTGGGTTGATAAATGAAGACCCTAGCTTCAGCGTACGCGTACCATGCCCTTCCCTAGATTCACTTTGAGTTTAACCACTTCATTAAATAATTTCGACGCTATTCGAAAAGCATAGAACAAGGCCAGGTTCGAGAGCGTGATTATACGGCCCTGATGGTCCGCGTAAGAATGTTCTTTGTGTGTTGTGTGTTGGCACGAGCTGCCATCGGCACTTGCTTGGATGCTATATAGGTGGAATGAAAGAAACCCCAAGGAGCATATGTGGAAAAGGGCGTTGGTATATAGTATATATTATGAGTGATAGGATACAACGATATGAAGGGCAGCCTTGCCTAAATTGGACTGGTGCGAGTGGCGGGCATCCTAATCCTGCCCACATCCGAACCCAAAAACCCACCTCTTTTAACATCTTATTTCACCCACCACAACACATGGTATGATACTTTTAGATGTTTTAAAATAATATTTTATGGCCACTTAATAAATTAAAACATCCTTTTTTTGAGATATCGGCCTTGCAGTGGGCTAAATTAACGTTTGAAAATGGGCAACTTTTGAGGCAATATTACATGATTACATAATAATTATATATCGGTAGCTATTCCTAATTAGGAAAGATACATTGTACAAATTAGGTTTAGCGCTGTTACGACACGGCCTTGCCGATCTTCGCCGGGGAACATAAACCGACTTCAACCTCGTGCCATATGCTACCCTAGGTGATATAGCTCCATTGATCTTAAGCAAGAATAATAATTCCGCAAGATCATGGAACTCTTAACGTAGGCAAGCGCTGATGGAACTACCCTCTGCAAGCCATCAAAAGTGTAATCACAGTGCTGTCGTGTATACTGCTTACTATGACGCTAAAAGCGCTCAATATGGTTCAACTCGCAGTAAAATATAGGGTAAAACATCACCCTATGGATGCCGACTGTTCCCTCTAGCCTCTCTGCCAATTCGCATTTCTGTGATGCAAAGTCTGGTTGCCTGGATAGCACTCGACGAGCGCAGCACTCTGAGAAAGTCGGTTTGTTAACTTTGAGGTCAACTGATTAAATTGGTGAAATCGCTAACCTTCTGAAGTGCATTGAGGAGGCAGCTGCTTACACTCCTCGCATTTCCCCCATTGCTTTGAGTTGATGGTGCAAGTGGAGCAATATTCCTTCGGTACACACTTGCATTGGCTCCTTCGTTCGACACAGGAATCGCATGCTTTCTTGGACGTGCATGTGCTACTATGGGCCTTTTCCTCCCTGCAGGAATCATATACCACTCGCTTAATACAGATTTCGCGCTATCTCCTGGCAGCGGCGACATCTAGGTTTCAGACACTCTAGATTAAGCCCTGTTGTGGGCCAGATATTTCTCTCCAGCAAAACCCGTTCAATACCCTTTTTGTACCCGTATCTGGTTCCCTGAAAAAAATAAAAAGAAAACTATATCCCGAATATCTCAATAGCTTAGCAGAGAAGCACCTTCCCATCCCAATATCCGTCTTCTTTTCCATACTTGAAGAGAATTGCTGCTTCGATTAGTATATCAGCACTTTCTCTCTCTCCGGCTTCCGAAAGTGAAAAGCTAACCTCATTCCCCATCTTGATTCATGCATTTTCCACAAGTGGCTTTTTCGCTTGGATAGTTGTACCACGGCTTTTTAAACTTATGTAGATAAGTATAATGTGAAAGACATCACAAAAAGTATAGTGATTTAGTACTACCACCTATTGGGATATAGCAAGTACACATGCATGATGCCTCCTTATGTAGAGGTACGTATACGCTGCACAGCTAAAGCACGTGTACATAAGCTAACCATTTATGGATTAGTCTAACATTATCAATCATGTGATCACTATTTTTTTACTAAGCGACTGAGTGTTACGGTGTCCGCCACTGTGACCGCTATACTCCAAGACGTCAGGACGTTGTTTACTTCATGAAGCGATCAGTTTTAAAATGTCACCGGAACCTCACATTTGTAAAGTGAAATATAAAAGATGCAACGCTATAAGGCAACCACCGGTTGCTAGCTTACCAAGCCCAATTATTTTGTAAGGCACACGCGAGCAAATCATTATTGCAACGTTCTACGAAAGGTATCCTGTAGTAGAATTCAAGTTCTAGATTATTAGATAAAGTATCGAATGTGCGGGCGCTGTGGTGCCTCAGGCTCCAACACAGAGTAGTGAGTGATAGCTTAGATGATAGCTACGTAATCTTTAAAAGTATGATAGAACGCATCATACGAAAATCCGTCAACGAATATTTAGCCTGACGCCATAACATAGGTATTGTAATTGGGCTTCAAGGTCCTCTACATTTTGACATGTTAATTACATTCATATACAGAAAAGGCCTTATTTGGGTGAGTTATGCGAACCGGGGAGAGGGCAGTTTTGCACCCACCAAAACTGAACGAGTCTCCGAAAAATGAACTGGTGGACTTGAAAACTAATCACTTTGGATCTGGCACATAGAGCCCCACTACTCACATCCTGATGCCCAATACAAGGCAAATACCGGGTGTTGTAGTTGGAATACGCGTCAGAATCATGGGCTGACATGCCTCCCAAGTGGAAAAAAGCAAACATCACCAAAGCCAATAACAAATTGAACCAACGGTAGCACATCGGGGAAGGCAGTTGGATGATAATGGACCTGCAATACAATTGGGTGGAAGCACCAGACACCAGTAAAGGGGCCGCAGTTGAAAAACTTGAAATCCGTTGCGTATCTGCAGACGCAGTCTGCGAGGCAAAGGATATTCTTTCCAGTGAAGAGAGAAAGCCTGAATTTCCACAGAAGCGGGCGATAGATCAGGCCATATCTATTGTGTCTGTCAAGCCTTGTCAAGGTCAGTGGGATGCTCTCTATCATTTGCTTAACCTTAGGAAAGACCTCATTCTAACTGCGAAGTCTTCATTTGGCAAGAGCATGGTACTTGAATAGACTAAGTATATCAAACGTACTGGTGGCAGACCTTGCTGTCTAAATGCATCTTCAATAAGCGGGGCGCGCCTATCTTAGATTTGAAAGAGGTCTCTATACTCATATCTTGATTAGCCCTAAGCTGTTTAGACAAATTGCATTCAAGCAGCAGGTCAAGTACCATATCCACTCTTTCAAAGTCACTTAAGTTGTATGTGTTGGCCGTATGTGTTAGTGTCGAGATTCATGCATCAATGGGGGAGGTCTGGACCGATATTGGTAATTGTAACGTTCATGGTACGGAACTCAACCATCCCGGACTGCACGTTGTTTCTCACTAGAACAGTGGATGCCAGAAATCTTATATGAGAGCACCAAGTTGGCATATAATAAATTACATACAAAGGAGCCTTGCTAGCAGTTGGCGGTTATATTGCTGTGCCAACTCGCGAATTATACGTTCTTCGGCTCTCAAACCATGGGGTAACTTGGTTTTCTGGCCGACTCGCGACTATTTGCTACCATAGCTTAAAATATATAGGTCACTTGAGCCACGAGGAAGTTAAAAATTACTGTAATGCTTATTAGCTCAGTAAGGTTGCCACCTCGTGGCAGTTGCCTTCGCAATAAGTAGAGCCATGCAGCTTCGAATACTGTAATTTATAATTGAATAAGGATGGGTTGTTAATGCAGCCACCTTTTGGCGCTAAGATTCATGCTGAATATACTATGGTAATATCATAGTACTAGAATTCCACTGAGGTTCATGCTAACATCAGTTAGCAGTAGCTTGTATGATACTGTGGGTGGAGTAGCTTTAAATAAGTAAACATTAGTAGGGTATCAACAAAGTGTTCCGGCTTCAATCCTGTCTTGCGTCAAGCTGACACTATTTACAGTAGGATCAAACGCGACGAATCAACGAGCTAGTAAGTACATACAAAATCCGGACTCAATACTATTATTTGATTCTTGATGTTTGCCATCATACGCGAATGCCATATGACAGAAAGATTGTAATTTCGCACGGGTAAGGCAGTAAGGTTTTCGTATGATAACCAGGCTGGAAACCGAGATTTTCACGAGTCCAAGTTATCGAGGCGGTGACCAAGAAAAGCCTTATCCATTTCAATATTTCGCCGGCATTTCGGCATTCTGAAGCAACTTCATAAAGACATCTCATTACTAGTAGTCTATAGATCGACAAAGTTCATAAATGCATTCATTGCTTGGCTCGGTACCCCAGCCGGAACCAGGGAATGCTAATTTGGGCTAGAGAGGGTCTGGGGAACCGAGACAAATTCACCGCATCGCATGGAATAATCGAATTGAGTGGCGGCACTATGATAGCTATCAGGGTGCGGGGTGAGCATTCTGCAGGCTAGAGAAGCAGCCTACGTCCCTCCACCCATTGCATTGTTAATCATCTCGAACTACTAGATAGGATTTATAAATAACTATATTTTTCAAATTTGTACACGTATAAACATATACACTGTCTGAGATGTTTGTGCCCTTAAGCTTTGAATAATGTTGAATTAGGTTTTCATTTGTTTATGCCCTTGAAGGTGAGACTTTTCTCTTTCTTGTTCAAAGTCGCAAGAGGGCAGTGATTTGCGAAGTGTCCTGGCCTTTCAATTAATATGATCCCAGGCTAGGCAATTAGTCATGTCGATTGCGAGATGAAGCAGAGTACAAAGTCGGGTTGACTTTCGAATCAAACGTCAAATATTCACCTTGCCAATTGACTTTTTGAATTTTATTATGCTAGCTCTGCCTAGCTGAGCAAAAGAGAAGCTCCAAATTAATCGCCGAAAACAATTACTTGGTGTTCTCGGTTATTCTACGAACCTCAAGTTCTCGTATTCAAGCCGCGCTAGTTTATTAGTCGGGGAATCAAGACAAACTTACATTAACTGAATACGACAAGTCAAGGCCGATGGGGATCCACTTCTGCCTCGGCAGAGCAAGGTTTTCCATATCAACCATATACATATGTACTGCATAACCGAGACTAATAAAAAGGAGCCCACTTCATTCA
>JAHQZX020000164.1:0-15720 GCA_019804575.2 Pseudotulostoma volvatum | reverse complement strand
GCTGTTGCGTATCCCTCCTGCTTTCTGACCCAGCGTATAGACTCTGGGGCCACACCGAAAGCTTCGGTAACTTCCGGCCAGGGATGTCTCGATCGAAGGAGACGAGGCGTATAGGTTGTTCTTCCCATCCAGCATTGTCATCCTTATGCTTAGGATTCTAGTAGTTTAGCGCCTTAATACAATACATTATTCTTTAATAGTGTTCAGTTTAGGTTTGGCTTTCCCGTACATGTTCGCGGGATTGGCTTTGTCAATCACTATTTGACAGGTGACGTCGCAACTAAGCAGATTAACAAGAACAGCTACTGAAAATATGGAAGAATGGATAGTTCAGATTGAAAAACATGGTGATATCAATCTGAGGAAGCATGGCTTTATCCTCAATAAATCCTATGCCTTAGCTGGGGACGCTGTACTTTGTTCAAGACTTAAAACGCTGTGCACGGAAGCTCAACAATATAAATGCTGGGCAAATGGGAATGGATCAACTTCTAGAACGAGCAAGATAAAGCAGCTAGCAAGGGGATATTTCCGTCATAGCTTCAACAGCTAACCCCATACCTTTACTGGGAGAAGAAATTCCAGATCGATGCGTGGTCATATTAGGAAAGGATTGGCAGACCAAGTAGAGAAAAATGATCAGGCTGACCCTTAGGCTTCACGGCTCTATAATACAGCATGTCTTTCATTTGACATTGATACAGGCGTCTTAGTTTGATATTGTATACCACTGGGGTGAGGCGTTTTTCGGCATATTCTTGCTAGGATATGGGATTTTATGTATGGGCAAATGGTAGCTGTTGTTGTGCTAAAAGAAGCAGTGGTAAATTGAAATTGAGTCACGATAGGCCTAAAAGTAGCGGTAATGCCCAGCCACGGGACTTGCTCTCCTGGCGCGAGAGCGGCTGATCAAACTCGGCCCAACTAGGACCAGCCCATGATTGGTCCGGATTTAATGAGACCGAGCAAAGAGTGATGGATTTGAGCTTTCTTTGGGAAATTACTTGGCAAGCACCAGAGCAACTGGTAACCATTAATGTCAGGTCGGCTATTAATTAATAATAACTCACGATTTTTAACCAACTTCCCAACCCTTTTTTTTAAGGTATCATAGGTTCAAGTCCGTGTTTATGTAATCTAGCTTAGTCACATGAGACTTATCTCGGTTGACCAATCCTTCTATAAAAGCATTGACAAGAAGGCTCAAGGCAGCACTGGCTATGTTTAAAATATTTTTCCGTCCCGGTTACATGGTGTAGAAATTGACAGAAAAATTGTGTAGCTTAGTAAGAAAAAGAAAAAATTTTTTTTTCAACATTTCATAATATTTTATCCAAGTTTTCATTACGGCCTAATTTACTTCCAATAATTTTGGGGCCCTGTTATCGCGTTCCGCCAATAGTCTTTATAACACGCCTATGATAGTAATAAGTGTTAGCAAGAGAACGATTTTGACGACGTAGAAGGCATCATCATTACTAGTAATATACTATCCATTGCTTAAAGATATGACCACTTGCAAGTTACAGCATACTAATGCATCATTATTAATAAGCATGACAAAATGCCGGGTAACTTGATGTGTACCATCAATCAGTGATAGGTACTGTACATGGTCTAAGCGTGCATAAGAACACTAAGTCCTACATTAGTACCTTACTTATTTAGGAACTGTCACAAAGTAGCGATCACATGACACACAAACCCGCGTTCATAGTGTATTTATAAAACCCCATTCTTCCCCTTCCCTTATTAGCTGGAGGGAGAACAAGTTATTCATGAATATACCAACCAAATGTGCATCTATACGTTCCCGTAAGTGAACCTAACAGGCACCTACAAGTATGTAGTATGACAGGTGAAAGAAGTCATCGTCCCCACAATAACCTGCCATATCACAGACTCGTATCGTTAATAATATGCTTATACTATGCTTATACGTATATATGAATACGTGTACTCGCAAAGTGGAATACCATGAGACACATACACCTTACCGATACATATTACTATAGTAGTGTATGCAGTACATGTTCTATTAAAGCATGTGATAAACGATTCAAAAGGATGTATTCTATAAGGAGTACCTGTAGTACCTAACGGACTACTAACTATGGATGAGCAATCTCGAGGCTTATAGATTCTACAAAATATATGCATGGGCGTGGTGTACAGCCAAAATCGACGCTCAGAAACCGAAAAGCGGAAAGGGAAACAAAGGGGAGTAGGGAATATCAAACACAATGCCCGACGCCCAATACTCCTTACACCTACTCGCTTGATGGAGCCGGGGAAGCAGTCCCATTCGGACGGACATTCGGACGCCAAACAAATCGCCTTTCTCACGCCAGTCCCAGTCTGCCCTCTGTCGAAAAGAGAGTAGAAAATCGGGACGACCAAAAAAAAAAGAAAAAAATTTACCGGCCATACAAATATCACACACAGGCTATCTCCGGTCGAGGGCCTCGCGACTCGACAACACATTGGAGGTTCCCCCGGCCCAATTCGCTCTGGGTAGCCCATCTTCCTGGGCCGGATCGAGTGGCAGTGACACGGATGGAGGTGAATCAATCGGCTTCACGGACAAATCGTCGTCCCAAATGCTGTCATCATCGTTATCCTCATCATCGCTCAGAGCCGCTAGCCGCGCGCTGCTACGGTGTCGGTCATCGCCCAAGAGGGCGGCATCAAAGCTATCGTCTTCGAGGGGCGGATCGAGGTTCGGGACGACCGAACTCTTGATGAAGATGTCAATGATGTAGTATTGGATCGCGTTCATGATGAGCGGGAAGAGGAGCATGACGAAGATGATCTGGGCAGCGGTGTTGCCTTCGGTCCAGCGGAGGGCCCAATCGCCAATCTTGACGATGACTGGGAGCATGTGGATCAGCACGAAGACGCAGATCTTCATCCAGACTAGACTGAAGAAGTAAAGTAGCGCTTGCCTGAACCACCAAGTGGCGCGGGGCGGATGCCCATAGTTTCCGGTCTCGATTGACTCCGGGGGGGCGGCCAGGGGGGTGAAACGGGCGAGGTGGCTGACAATGCGGAGGATGACAACCAGGATTGGGATTCCCAGTGTGGTCTATTCCAAAAAGATTAGCTCGAAGTACGTCTCCTTCTGAAAAGAGGAAGTGAAATTGGACCTCTCACATCGATGCCCAGATTCAGCAGATAAAACGAACACGGGTTGAGCCGATGGTCCGGCTGGCTCAGATCGAACTGGCCGGCGGAGAACATGGAGAGGAGTAGGTTGGCGAGATGCAGCATGGCAGCTCCAAAGACTTGCTTGGACACGTCAAAGGCCCAGATTAGAATCGGTCGCTGGGGACGTTCGCGCCAGCGTTTATAGACGAGTGACAGCAGCGCCAGCGCACCCAGTGCGGCCTGAATGAAAAGTGAGAAGGGCCCTAGGAGCTGGCATTCTCCGCGAGGAACGTCATCAAGTCGGTCGACTGCATCCATGGGCGAGAGAGAGTGAATGCGTGGTTTGGATGCGAAGCGTTTTGGGCTATGGGTGTGTGGAAGGCATCCGGTGGAATCTGGACCCGTACCGAGTCTGAGCCCGAGGCTGGCGAGTACTATTTTTGGGTTATATGGTTATGTTTGTGATGGGACCAGAGGATAGAATAATTTGACGAGTTCTGACTTTCTGGAGGTGGACTTGACGTCGGCATGGTGTGTTCCACCTTCAAACTGAAACTAACCGAGACATTATCCGAAAGGACAAGCCGAGAGAGAGAGAGCGAGAAGATATGATAAGATGATCTAATCGATCCTTTTCTTCTTTCCTCTTTCGGTGGTGGTGAAGCTTTATGTAAGCGGGAGCGGTGTCGCAGCCTTGCAGCCTCAGGCAGCAAGAATCATAACATACATATCTAGATATACACGGAATAGCTCATCCGAACTCCATTCCGATACATAGATAGACGATAGACAAATGTGGCTAATCATTACTTTGCTTTCAGTGCCTTAGGGGTTCGGGAAGAGTTTCTAAGAAATACACGATCGCTGGAGCTCCGCTAGGAAGCATCCCGAGTTCATCTCACCAAGATGATCGATAATACCGAGATCCCGCAAACCCATGCCGATTCGGTCAAGATCTCTTTCCATCATCGGTGATCCATCCGGGTGTAATCCTCCACCCCCGATACGGATTCCATCTCCTCTCCGGTCCCGACTAGAAGCAAACAGGATCCCACGGGCATTGTGATCGCCAATTCCATCCGGTCCTCCATTTATAGAGATGATAGATATCCCGCTGGTCGAGGAAGGACGCCAGGGCAAACCCCGAAACGCCAGGTCTCCCGAGAATGGGAGACAAAAGAATAAGAACACAAAAACCATCCACTATCAATCACGCCCCAGCCACGCCTTGCTGCCCTCGCTTCCTCAGATGCACGCTTGTAGGGGTAATCACTCGATGCCGTGCTGCTGCTTAAGGCGTTCAAGGTTCTCCTGTCGTTCCGCGAGGTCTTCCTTCGAACGGGTCATCTTCTCAGGCTGGTGGTATAGCACTAGAGTGGGTCAGTCTTGTGACCGGACCGATAGCACCACAAAAGAGAGAGAGGGAGTCCGAGAAAGGGGACCGGGTACACACCGACGAGGTAGCGGTTTTGGAAGTTGAAACCGTTCAACTTATCACAGGCCTGCTTGGCGTCCATGACGTCTTCGTAGACGACAAAGGCGGTGCCCCTGGTGTTGTTGGCGATGCCCTGACGGATCTGGCTGGCGGGAGGGTGAGTGATATCGCGGAGAAAGAGGGGAAGAAAAGGAAAGAGAACGGACCGGATAGGACCAAACTTGCCAAATAGATCAAAGAGATCCTCGGCCGTGACGTTGTAGCTGGACCCAATCCCATTAGTTTGTCGCGCAGTCTCCTATCTACGAGATGGAGAGACACACCTCAGGTTCTTGACAAACAGAATGCTGTCGCCCGTTAGCCACACGTTGCCAGTTGCCAGCACCGGATGAGGCGCTGGGTTCAAGCAGAAAAGTCATTGAGATGCCGATGCAGAGAAGACGCACCGGTTGGCTTCGGGGGCCAATTTCCGGCTCATCCTGGCCACAGGTGTGAACAAACAGAAAAATGGAGGGAGAAGGAGGAGATTCGGGAGAAGGACGGTTGCTGTTAAGAGTTTTTTCTTTTTTTTCCTTTTTATATTTTTTCCCTCCGTCTCGAGAATGATTTCCTCCTTCGTTCTTCCTTTCTATCTTGGTTTCTTTTTTCTTGTGTATTTTCCTTCTCAAGATCGGCTGACATAAGCCGGCTCGGAGATCACGAGATGCAGAATGAATCGAATTAGAATAGAAAAAGAAAAGGAATCCCGACACAAGAGGAAGATTTGAGGGCAAAAGAAGGAGAAAATTAGTCAATCATGACAGTCGCGAAGACCCGAAGAAGAAGAAGAAGCAAAAAGAAGAAAGGATGGGCTGGATGGGATGGAGATGGAGGACGATGTACCTTTAAAGTATTTCGCAGTCGGAATTCCGGTGGACAGAGACTTACGAGTGACCGGCTTGAGATCTTCTCATCCTCTTGTTCTTCCTCTTCCTTCTCTCTTCTCTCCTTCTTCCTCTTCCTCTCTTCCTCTCTCTCTCTACCCCTCTCTCTCTCTCTCACTTTCTCTCATCTTCATCTTCATCTCCACCTCCTCCAAATCCCAATTGTGTCGATCTCTCTCCCAGTTCTCTATCCGCTCATTTATTCTAAATCCAATCTTCTCATCCATCCACTTCGCCCCATCTCTCACCATTTCCCTCGATTTCATCCTCCTCCGTCGTCTCGGTTCTCTCTCCTCCGTCTCTCACCAACGCCATCGACCGATCGACTTCTGCTTCAAACTGTCATCTCTCTCCAGACTCCTCCTGTCGGGCGTCATCTCCTGTTTGTTCAGGAATGACGCCCCCGGACTGGTGGTTGGTCGCTTTTTTGCCCGCGTCGTCCTTCTGATTCCGATCATCGTTGTTGATCTGGGAGTCCCTCCGCTTCGTGAGTCGAACTGAACTCGACTCGACTCACCTGGGATTCACCGATCCCGATTCCCTCCTTCTCATTTCCTCCTCTGCTTCCTCTACCGCCCGCTTTCTCTTCCTTGTTCGGAATTAATTATCTTGACGGCTCGACGGCTTGACGACTCATTTGTGCGGGACGCGCTCCGTGGACCAACCACCCCACCATCGCCATCCCCATCACCCTCTCCTCCGTGATGGCAACCGCGTCATCCTTCCTCAACTCGCTTGGAGGCCGTCCACCACGATATCGCACGCCTTCACCTCCGCGATGCGCCGTCGAGCCCATCTCCCCCACTGAGGATTTCGAGAACCGCATCATCTGGAACGAGCGCAGCGCCTTTCGACCGCAGCCGACCGAGAGCTTCCCCGTTGTCTATCCCCATCCCCGGGAGAGCGATGATCATGGCCGGCTATCCCGGTCTGATGACGCGTTGTCGCATCGCTCCTCGGGCCATGACCGCTCGGGCTCGACCATTGACACCCTCGCGACCATTGCGCTGGCCACCAGTCCCCCCTTTGCGCCACGACCCTTCGCCTCATGGCCTCCCGCGATCTGGGGCCCAGCGGCCTCGCCGCCACCGCCGTTATTGCCGCTGCAACCGGACGTCCGGGACTGGGACGAACGACCGGCTAAGCGTGCGCGTTCAGAGAAGCATCCGTCCCCACCCGTGGGAGCTTCGATGGACCCCCGTCCACACGGGATGGGTTCCGCTGCCATCCTGGACAGTATGAAGACAGATGCGGAATTGCTCCTCAATTTCGCTCGACCGGGCCACTTCGCACCCAAACCGCCACCACCCGCGGTCCGGAAACCCAGTCCGTCCCGAGTCGAGAATCCGTCACGTTGGCGGAGTGGTCCAATAAGCCGGCCGGGGGCTCTACCACTCGCCACCGATGCAAGCTATGGGATCTCACCCTCCCGCATCCGATCCCATTCCGATGGATCTGCGGCGCTCGTCCGACCCGTCCTCCCAGGCGTGCGCCCCAGCACCAGTGCGGCCACACTACCCCCAATCATCTGGGAGGGTGATGAGGTCACATCTCATCCCTCCCCAGAGCCAGATCAATGGGCTCCGCCTTCTCCGTTGGCCCCGCTCATGTTCCAGCGGGAGGAAGCGATGGAAGAAAGTCGGGGAAACACCACCACAACGGCCGGCCCGACCGCACCCGCACCTGCACCCATCACCGCAGCCGGGCCAACCGCACCAGCAGGTGAAGCGGACGAAGTATCGAGTACCTCCGTCCAATCGACCGCGCCGCTTACAGGACCCACCCCAATCTCGACCGTCGATGCCCCGTCCACTACTCCAAGGGAGACGAAGAAGGAAGATGACTCGGAAGACTCGAACCAGGCCAGCTGCGCGTCCTGCCACCTGGTCCGGATTAGCATCGATGAGGACCAAGGCAGCGTGACGTGGATCAACTGCGATGGCTGCAAGCGATGGTTCCACATCGTCTGTGCCGGGTTCAGAAATGTCCGCGAAGTGCGGACGGTGGACAAGTTCATCTGCCGCGAATGTCGTCCCATCCACGGACCAACAACCTTTGTGCGCAAGTCATCCCGGGCCCGCACTGCCATCGACTACGCGGGCCTCCATCAGGGTCTCATCAAGACGTCGCCCGAATCCCCCGAGCATCACTACATCCAGCCGCTCAAAGAGGGTAAAATCCGCTTCCTCCCTGAGAATTTCCCTCGCATGCGGCCTGAACTCGTCACGGCCGAGTTCTTTGAACGAGGAGGGGGCATGACCCAACCCGTCATCATTCCCGCATCCCTCAATTGCCGCCGGTCTCTCCTTCCGGACGGAGAGATGACCGCTTATCCCGACATGGAGGCCGATCGGGATTTCGACCAGGATTATGATACCCTCGTCGGCGACGCCCCGACGCAGGAGATGTTTGACGAGCTGTTAGATCACCACCCGGATACCGAACTGGGCCGTGGCGACCGTGGGGAGGAAATTGTGGTCGACTGTGGCCAAGATCTACTTGACATGGTCATTCCTGAGGCACTGACGGTCCGGCGGGTGACTCAACTATACGGTCCCGATGAGCGGGTCGAGGTCATCGATGTCAAGTCCCAGCAGGGCGAAGAAAGGAAGTGGAACATGCAGAAATGGGCAGACTACTACGAGAGCACAGGCCTGAAGGTGGTCCGGAATGTCATCAGCCTGGAAGTCTCCCAGAGCCGCCTGGGCCGGCTACTCCGGCGGCCCAAGATCGTCCGTGACCTTGACCTCCAGGACTCCGTGTGGCCAGCCGAGCTCAAAGCCACCGGGGAGTACCCCAAGGTGCAGTTCTACTGCCTCATGTCAGTAGCTGACTGCTACACTGATTTTCATGTTGACTTTGGCGGCTCGTCGGTTTTCTATACGATCCTGAAGGGACGGAAGACCTTCTTTTTCATCCCCCCCAAGGAGAAGCATCTGAGGAAATACGAAGAATGGTGCAACTCCCCTGCCCAAGATACCACCTTTCTTGGCGACCAAACCAAAGAATGCTACCGGGTCGATCTCGTGGAGGGAGACACCATGCTCATCCCCGCTGGTTGGATTCACGCCGTCTGGACGCCCGAGAACAGCCTGGTGATCGGAGGCAATTTCCTGACCCGACTGCACTATAGCATGCAGATCAAGGTCGCCAAGATCGAGAAAGACACTAAAGTACCGAAGAAATTTCGCTATCCTTTCTTTCAGAAAATCCAGTGGTATACAGCCCTGAAGTACCTGGAAGATGATCCCATCCCGGACAACGTGCGGGACGTGTTCGCCCAGGATGAGTACTACCAGTTCCACCGAGATTACCCGATATACCACGAATGGGCGGAACAAGCTCCTGCGGCCGCGACTCCCGGTACCAGTTTCTACAATGCCCGGTTCTACTCCCAAGTGGAGCTGGACGGCCTACCGGACCTGGCGCGATACCTCCTCCGCACTGCCATGATTGCCGCAAGCTACATCGTCGATGGCGTCAGCCTGGAGACCCGCAATGCCATCCGGCGCTCGATTCCCAGAGGGGTCGGTGATCCGATTGAATCGGTCCGCCGGTTTGCCATCTGGGTCGCCTGGAAGCGCGGCAATGAACCGGCCCCCTCATGGACGCGTCCTGGCGCGATCAATTCCCAACTCAAAATTGACGCTTTGGAGAAACGGGCTGTAACTCGCCCGAGCCGTCGATCTGAACGCAATGCGGACCATCAGCAACGCCTCGAGAAACCAGCGCTCCGACAGTCTCCATCGGATTCTTCCGCCGCCAATGGCATCCCGATGCCGGCCAGCGTGTCGGTGCCATGCGATTCTAGAACGTCTGCTCCGCCCGGGGCCCAGCCGGCCCCAGCGCCTCCGGTGGTAAAGGAAGAAGCCTCCAAGCCACACAGTAGCAGCGCCATCACCACTGTCGCCCCGGCCATCTCCAATAATGTCATGCCAAAATGCCCAGGTCTGGGACCGAAGCGCGTGGCCTGCGACGCCTGCCGCAAGCGACGGATCCGATGCCGGCACAAGGACGAACCAAACAACGATGTCCTATCTGTGATGATGATGATGATGCAGCCCTCAACTCCAAAGCCGACAACGACTGACGCGTTTGATGAGACGAACCTAGCCAACGCTTCGCTAGCACGCGATGCCGCTACGGTTTTGAACTCACTCGCCGCGGTCGCGACGGAGGCGAGCTTGCATGACACCAGCCCGGGCGCGGGAGATGGTCTTGACGGCCAACGCTCGGAGAACGCACCGCTCGATGCGCTGCGGGTGGGGAAATCCGGCGAGGGTAGCCCGCCGGGGAAAAAGGGACGCAGCAGGGCCTGTGATGAATGTCGAAGGAGTAAGGTAGGCTCTATTCGTTTTCCTTTCCACCTCCCCCCCCTTCCATATCTTCTATCCTCTCTGATTAACCGATCAGCGTCGTTGCATTCATGACGAATATGGTCGGATCGATCCCGTGAAGGCTCAAGAACGGTCGAAACCGCGGGTAGCCGCCTCTCAGAAAAGGCCTCGACCAAGCGAGGACGGCGTTTCCAACAACAAGCGGCCAGAGAGTTCCGGGCCGACGAGCTTCCGTGTCTCAACTCATGAGCGTGATCGGGAGGAGAGGTTCAACGGCCTTGCGGCATCCCACCAATTAAACGAGGTGCAGTCTCCGCCGGCGGAAGACCCCATCCCCGATGAGTTGAAGCCGTCATACGTGTCTCCTCCCATGGTCAAGCTTGATACGGAGGTCACCGCTCTCTCCATGGTGCCGTCTGAGCCAGCGACCTCGTTAGTCTCGCCACCGACGTCGCTTTCTGGAGAGATGGATCTCTCGCCTGACCAAGCCAACGATGATATGCGACCGTCTCTTGAGCGGGAACCGGAGCCAACGCTACATACACCTACATCGAGCTCCCGCCATTCGTCTCGTCAACCGCGTCAGGTGGACCGGTACGTGCCCGAGGTCCCGACTTCCAAACCCCCCAAAGTCCCATCATCCCCAGTGACCTCTGCAAGTCGACCAGCGCGGAAGAAATCGACATCACGGCCAACCTCGTCGCACATGAAGAGCGTCTCCCCGGCTCTCGATAAGAAGGCGGCGACCGCGACCTCACCTCACATGCAGCCGAGCAAGGGCATACAGTGCGACCGTACCAGCTTCGCGGAAAGCGAAACTGATCCCGAAAGCCTGCGACTAATCCGGGAGTTGCAGGAACAGGAGTTTGGGCTGCGACGGCGCACGGCGCGCGCATAGCGTCAGATTTGCAAACGGTCTGGTCTCATATCCTTGAACACTAGTCATGGGGATAACATCGCTCTTTGTTTCACTCTCGTTTTGCTTTCCTTCTGATCCAAAACACTGGCGTCTACGTCCCTGGGTCAAGACATTGATCGAACATCGAACACTCTCCTGAACAGAGCGCAATAAAAACGAATTATTTGGGCACACAGGACAATAAGAAAGAGGCATTCGGCTTGCTTCCCGTGCTCAAACTTGCATGGGCGTATTTTCATTCCTTCGGGTTGGCGTTGCAAATGACTTGATTCAGCGTGGCCGGTGTTGTATCTATCCATTCAGACCGTTATTCATCGTGTTTTTTTTTAAGTCTGTTAGTTAGCTCGGGAGGAGTAGCTATGAGTTGGTTCGGGTCTTCCCTTTCTTCTTTTTCTCCTGCAACCATACCTGGTTTTTTTTTTTCTTTGCCCCTCTCGGTCCACCGAAATTCAATAACTTATCTATTTCTCTATCTTGAATCCAATTGAGTCAATTGAACTGGACTATCACACGACTCATATCAAGCTATACATGTAATCTTGTATACTACCTCATACTCACTCCTTCTGTAGAGTCCGGAGGGAAAAAAAACACGTGATGAACATTTTTCATCAATCAATCAATATATAATATATATATATTATTAAGTTATATATTTTATCTACTTGGGGTCGACTGAATCAAACTTCGGGAAACATCACAGAGAGCTTTTTCGTATCATAAGAATTTAGATAGGCAATAATGCCGCCAGAACCATGAACTTGCCACACAATACCTACATATATATATATATATTGTTCGCTCTTCCGTACACCGCCTGTATCTGGGTCACATATCCGAAGATCTTCCTTTCTTCCTTCCTTTCTCTCCTTGTACGCCTAGCTAGAATCTATTCTCTTTCTTGCTAGTTTGGCATCGTAGCACCAGCATCCGACCTCCGACCCCGAGTTCGAAAGATACATGTATCCTCTCACATGAGCTATTTGTATATTTAGATACGTAGTAGCCATAAAACGTACCCTGTAGCTTCTGGTGATATCATAGGTAATACACTCGTTGGTATTATTATCGTTACATTGTATTTCCAGTACCAAATACAGATTACTAAGCAAAAAAAAAAAGATCATCTCGGTACTAGTACTTGATCCGTAAAAATGCTGAGTAAGTGCTAAGTTAACTTACTTTAGGCTAATATTACTAGTACTAGTAGCTCCCGCATTTGGACACCTAACATTCGGTCTCTTAGTAATTTATTAGTAATTATATGGTTAGTAATATGAGGTTAAACCATAAATGGTCAGCTTGTGTCCGCGTGCTTTTAGCTGCGGCTATCCTTGCAGCGTATGCATCGTGCATATGTACTTGTAATACTTAATCACTATACTTTTTTTTGAAGTCTTTCACATTATACTTATCTACATGAGTTTAAATAGCCATAGGCGACTATCCAAGCAAAAAAGCAACTTGCAGAAAATGCGTGAATCAAGATGGGGAATGAGGTTAACTGCATCGCGACCAAGGATGTCATCCAATTTAAGGCCTACGGTACCAACAAGAAATGATTCAAACGAAGGTGATAGTCAAGCTACTGAGGCCCTTGTGACTGCTCCTCCTAACCTACCGCCGGCTGCTCCGTTCCTTCTCGATGGTAGTGATGCGTCGATATACGGTGACCTTGAATCGGATGAGTTAGATGGAAATAATTCAGATAAGGAATGTACCTCAAGTGATGGGTTGTCAGAAGTCGACGAGATGGATGCGAGAACCGTTGATGCAGGAGTCCCTGATAAGCCGCCATTAAAATATACACCTGGAGCAGACAGCCATTTGCGGAAGCCATACGGAGAATGAGCGAGAATGACAAACACCGCCGGAAAAGTGAGGCAGAAGCTTCTCAATATTATTTTATCAAGGCGATATTTCAAAGACAGCACAATATTAAAGGAGCAAGAATCACAAAGGAACTGCGTTGGGAGCAATTAGAAAGGGGAAAGTCTTCCAACCTGATAAGAGGTAAAGCCAAACGACTCCAAGAACGAGAACAGGAATCACAAGCAAAACAACAAAAGGAGAGATACGGCCACGTGCTACTAAAAAATGTGAACTTTTACCAGCGCCATTTGATGGTCCTGAACTTCCTTTGAATGCAAAGTAATCAGAATACATTCCCAGGTACTAATCGACGGGAACTGGCGTTTATGGTTGCTGCAGGCAACAAGAAGGGCAAAACAACAGCACGGAGCATTGTGCAATGGGAGAACTCTTGGGTTTCACATCGTGTTATTCCCGAGAGAAAACGTCGAGATGCATGTAATAAATCCTGGACGAACGAAGAGGACATATTATATACAACGAGGGAATTTGTAAAAACGCAAGGTGAAGATAAGTTATTAACTATTGTATGTAATTGTAAGAAATGCGACTAACACCTTGCAGGACTAACGTATAAGCTTGCGCAATTTATCTCGGAATACGTCAAGCAATATCGACCGGACCTCTGCCAGAATATCGGAACCGTCGACGATCTTGAAGACACCATCATTGCTGGAGGACAAGATAAGCCGGATGGGGTCCAGAAAAGGGTCGGGATTCTTGCCCGAACGGTGAGAAGATGGCTTCGTCAACTCGGATACAGGTGGCAAGACGTCAAGAAGGGTTATTATATTAGTATTAATATTATTTTGCTCTTGGTCCCTTTCGTGGGCCCTTGACTTGTAGTTATAGTATGGTTTTCTCTATTGAGCTACCGCCCGCAGATGTCTTCTCTGTTTGGATACTTTTGGCATTGCTGCAATAAGAGTAAGTAGAAGCTGTATGTACTGTACATACTATCATAATAAGTTCAGGGGGCAATGAATTGTAAAGTACTTAACATTCGTCGTGCTCGGCCCTGGCCTCGGTAGGTGGTAACCTATGATAGCGTGCCAAGACATGTGTAAGGCAGGCTTACTAATAACCCTGTTACTAAGCAATCAATCCGAAAGAAGTCTTGGTCATCACGTGCGCAGACCCACCAAATGCACACTCAATATTTGTATGTCATATCTTGAAAATCGTCTACATGGCAGCCACCGATCATTCAAGAAGCTCTTGTTGCGTTAGCACTCCAGGAATCGCCTAGTTACAAGAGAACTGATCGGGAATATGGAATTTCTAGGACCGTGCTGTCGCGTCGTCATAGAGGTCTTTACAGGTCAACTTAAGAAGCCACAGAATTTCAATGTTTAGTATTATCGAACCAACAGCAGGCCGTGCTTATAAAACATATTAACGAACCCTTCGAGGCCGGGATTCCCCTTACACCATCAATGGTTCGAGTATTTGCGTTTGAAATCAGTTGGAAGTGGCCGGGAGATCATTGGGTGTCGCGCTTCGTGGAGACCATAAAGCGACATCGAAGTCTACGTACTTACACGGCTTTGATTTAAAGCGCAAACAGACAATCATGATATGATCAAGAAGTACTGTGATCTAGTATGTATTCTGCTTTTTATGCAGTCCCATGCTTATAATATTACTAGGTAGCCAGTAGAGTCTCCCAATATAGGGTCGAGCAACATAACTGCTATAATATGGACGATGGTTGGAAAGCAGCAGAAAACCAAGAGGGTATTCAATGTGCAGCATTACGCTAGCGGCCAATTGCAGGGATCTAGGGAGGACGGCAACAGGGAGTGGGTTACACTTATCGCTTGCATTATCATCGATTTCTGCTAAGACAGGCAACCTCTAGACGTCCTGGCTTGAAGACTTTGAACCTGACAAGCATATCATCTATTTCGCCTTATCAGAGAAGGGCTAGACAAGTGACCAGCTTGCGAATGGCTGGAGCTTTTTGATCGCTACACCAAGGCAAAAGCACATCAAAGTCGCGATTGGAGAGTTCTATGGGTTGGTGGCTGTGGTAGTCACCTCTCCATGGAGTCCCTTAGCTGGCCAATCGAACACAGAATTTATATAGCCGTCTACCCATCTCACTCTGCAGCGGCTACACGCAGCCATATACCTATCGGTAAGCAAGAGTTCTTTGCGTTATCCTGGTCAGCTTTCCAGAAAGCCTTCTCAAAGAAAAATATCGAGAGTGTATGGAAGAAATCAGGTATCTGGCCCTGCATCCCGAGCCGATCATTGACGCGATCAAGCCCGATAACCTCGACGCCACGCTGAGCGAGCCTTCTACCCCGCCAAAACCTCCTACATGCGGATCACTCCAAGCCGACCGATGTTGTAAGCTCCCGAGGGATAACCCGGAAAAACGTTGACAATGCGTTACAATGTGGGCAAGGAGCCTATGTCCGATCTACCAAGACGAAGCCTCATTATGCAGCTCAAGTGCACCAACCCACATGACGAGGACATAAATTCCTCAGCAAACGACTGCAATGGCAACATGAAAACCCCCACTGAGGTCTCGACCTTCGTTCCGCTGGACCCTAAGTCCCTCCAGCTCGTCACATTTACGGACTCGTCGTTTGCGAACAACCGCAACCTATTTTCCAAATCGGTTTCGTCGTCATGCTCGCCGAGAGGAACAGTAATGAACAAAGCAAATATCTTCCATTGATCATCAAATTACATGCGAACGTGTCATCCGCAGTGTACTATGGTGGCGGACATCCAAAATCAACCCAAGGGGTCATCTCGGCCCATTACTAATCCGTATTGTAATATATGTAATATGTGTATCAAGGTAATAATACGAAGGTTACGCATGTTGCGGTGTTTCAGGGGCTGATAGGCTTGCCCCCAATGAAGACCAGAAAACAAAGAAAATTCTTTCTCCAAAATTCCCTCTCTATCCTCTGCCAGTATCATATCGTTTTTGGTTTTGTATCACCAAATAATCTTGAATTATGGCTCGCTACAGCAAACAACAAAGACAACCTTGCACGTCTCAACAAGGCAAAACGTGGAGTTCGAAATAGAACAGTTTCAAAAGTCAGCCATTCGCCTAGTGAA
>JAHQZX020000163.1:0-68871 GCA_019804575.2 Pseudotulostoma volvatum | reverse complement strand
TACCGACCGCCTCCCTGACAAGGGAAAGCGGGATGCAAACATATCAACACACAGTGCGAGTAGTCCGGGAGCACAGTTGCGAATAGTAATTCTCTTTATAAAAGGCCCGTTTGTATTAAAAGCCGTATACTGTTCGTAACAGCGCTAGCCTCCTTAACCCACGATTATTATGGCAATGGTCTCCAGCCATATATAGGTACTCATGATAATAATCCGTCCGAAGGACATATTGTAGCCAATCTCAAAAAAATGATTAGATTATGATTAGATTATTAGTTATTTAGTTTATAGGAAAATTATTTTTTATTACTAGATTCTTGGAAAGCCTTATTTCCCTCACAAATTCATTCCTGCCCTTTATGTTTAGCCTCTTTGGCGCTCCGAAGGAGTGACCCAGATATTTTAAATTACAGGCAACTATAGTAATTCATCACTCATCGCTTGTTTATTTCTTATCGCTGCCCATATATATATATAGGCTAATGTTTATTTGGCCTGTCCGCCCAGACGCTGTGGTAATACCGAAAAGGGTAGATTCTAAATCCTAGGCAGGGTTTCTCTCCGGTACGTTTGGTGGCGATGATTTGGGGGATGAAGATATTAGGGGTATTGGCATGACTCGAACGCTCACAACTGTATGATGTAGAAGAACCTGGAATGCCTGCAATATGAACGATGGAGGCCGGACTTGAGGCCGTTGAAGAGGCAGGGAATATAACCCTTGTTGTAGGTTTTGAAAGTCCGGTGATGCCACACTTTGATAATGGCGATATCGATCTTGCGAACTCAATATTGCCTAAGTCACAGTAATAGGTAGCTGTATAGGCTGCGTTGGCTGTTCAGCCAGCTGTAGCACCTTATCTACCTTCTTTCGACTACGTCCGGGCTTTTCTTGCCATTGTATAGCCCCTTGACCTTGCCGTAGGCCCGCCCTACAATTTATATCGACGTGTTCAAAGAGAGATGGCTCTCGCCAGGTGCTCCATTTGATATAGCGTTTGACTATT
Organism: Pseudotulostoma volvatum; assembly: GCA_019804575.2. Classification (NCBI taxonomy): domain Eukaryota; kingdom Fungi; phylum Ascomycota; class Eurotiomycetes; order Eurotiales; family Elaphomycetaceae; genus Pseudotulostoma; species Pseudotulostoma volvatum. Next base: position 67,864 of record JAHQZX020000163.1, on the reverse strand, counting down.
TTCAAGTTTCTTCCGATATGCTGCTTTGGTTAGTAGCGGGCTTAGAAGTATGATGAGCTCGGAGCTGCTGTGGGTCTGCAAAACGGTCGACCTACCAATGTCGGTGAAAGCGATATGAGAGAAGTACTCGATTATTTTGCTCAAGTTTTATAATCTTGTGCTCACACGGTAAGCCGAAAACTCGTCGAAACTCTCCAGAACATACACTCCCTTCATGCATTGGGTTTCTCTGACGTTTTCGAAGCTCCTCTCGGGCGAGAGCTCTTTGTTGGACAACTTTCATGAGTGCGTAGTTAGTTATGATCTGGCATGTGTGGAAATAGAACTCATTATTCAATTATTCAACTCAAACGACACAGCTAATCTCTTGGGACTCGAGCAGGCATTTATGCTTATGGTTCAGACTATTATGGAATGGAATAACAGCTTTAACGAAACCAAAGACATCGTTTCGGGAACTCTGGAGCCATCTCTTGAGCTTTGCATACGTTCCTTCTACTCGAGATGAAGACTGTTCGCCGAAATGGGCATAGCGGTCCGTGTATGCTGAAATGATCTTCTCCTTATGCACCCGCGAGACTTCTCAAGATAAGCCGCACATACTGCACTCGCCTTGGCTATCTTCCGTTTAGATTCCTCAAACTCCTCAAGAGCTTTCGCTTCAAGACCGGCATGGAACCATCCCATAAAATTGGTAGCGTCGGTGTGATCGACCCGCACATCACCTTCCCTTACCTGGCGGTGAATCTTCTGACGAGCACACGAGAGCATATCCTTCTCAAGGTGCTATCAGCAAAGCATTATATTTGTTGTGGGATGATTGAACTCTGAATGTTTGAGAGCATTGAGCAATGCCTGGGAAAGATCCGTAATTAAGATACAAAGCTCGGCGACATTGTTCTCCTTAAGCATCGATCGAAATGATTGGAGCGCCCAGGCAAAATCCCCTTCGGCTTCACCGTCAAGAAGGTGTTAAGGCCAGCATGGGTCGTTTTGTTCAAGTCCTGAGGCACTGACAATGTTAAGGAGAGGGAGGTTGTATTGATTAGTCTTGAACGTGCAATCAAGCATGGGTTGCGTTTGAGAAGGCCGATCGATTCAGGGGAGCAGAAAAATAACCGACGGATCCCCTGGCTCTCATCAAGGTCAACCTTAAAGAAACATCCGTTCGTTCGTAATCAGTCAAGAGCAGCCTCTGCAGACTTTTTTTGATCACGTCGATCAAAGTTCATTCGCCGAATCTTCGACCCCTCGTTCTGGATAGCCTTAAGAGCTACATCGATCCCGCCATGCATCCTTTTGGTAGAGGCAAGGATTTGGAGGCACGGCCCGGTAGTCGTGAATAATCTCCGAAACTGCGCCCTTACGAGCACGCCGGCGGTGGCCAACAAGTTGAATTGACTGCACCAGTTTATTATTGATGCACAGCTCCACTCCTCACGAGAGTGTCGAAGCTGCTAGGTCCCTTACAGCTTGTAAGTCAATCCACCGATACTTGGATGGGTCTTCGAAATTGATGGCTCATACTATTATTCTTGACGATCGCAGCTTGTAAGTGAATCCAGTGACAATTCTTCGGGATTGCAGATAGCTGATACTGTTATCTCTGACGATTGCAGAAAGTAAGTGAATCTAACGATATCCAGACGGGTTCTTTGACATGACGGTTGCTGCTTGAAAAATGGATGAGCTTTCGTGGTTAAGACACAAATAAAAGACAAAGTAAGATGAGACGTGATTAAGGCTCAGTTAAGGAAGATCAGATCCGCTGCTAACTTCATATAGGATGACTTTAATCCTCCGTCTCTAACTGCAGATCTGGATTCTAGATCGGAATCCTTCCTCACGGTAGTAATGGGAGGAGTGAATGCTAAACACGCCCACCACTGGCCTGGGCGATCTACATAACGATCAGGTGGATGAGAGTGCAGAATATTCGGATGATGATTTGGATACGTATTTAGAAGATGAGCGTTTGATACCACATGTGGTTCTTCAACGGCTTCCTCATGAAGACGACCGAATGCCCAAGTGGATTCTAGCGGAAGATTTAACTCCTGCTATATTAGTTACGAATTTGAACTGGCTGATCGGAATTCCTTAATATAATAGTGTATGATACTATTCATAATTCTTAAGTTATAAGCTCCAGAGTACAACTCGCTTCGCGGGAACTCACCGTGGGCGCTTACGAACCGACAGCGTATTTTGCTCACTATCGTGCTATACTCCTACTGGACAGCAGCAAGGGCATGAAAGGGATGATGCTCCATAGGAAGTTCCTTTACATCAGCAAGTAGGGCATATATCTGTGCCGTGTAAAACGCGTCTGCATCGACGAATGGCCCAGGTGGAATATCATCGATATCCTCATCTCGACCATTACCAAATCAGAGTGTGCGAAAGACATTTTCCCGGCAGGTGGTTGTTGCCCTGTATGAAGAGGATCCGATACGGTCGAATCGGAGGTTTGACATTGAAGTGCGAATCTTGCCTGGCTGTCTCATGACCCTTTGCCTTCGAGTAAGTGTCAAGGTTGGCCGAGCATGATCTTTACGAACACAATCATCATCCCAAAGGAAACCGTCCAAGAGGAGCATTGAGAGCCTTGTTCAGTAGGACGTAAGGAACTCGAATATTATTCTTATCTGTAGGGCTAGTTGTCGTACGCGACTGTTTGTCCATCCACCTGGAGGGCAGAAAGAAAACAACTCCGAGGCCGGGAGGCCACTCCTTTCGTGCAGATATTTCAGCGTCGTCACCTCATTCGTGGGTGCCACAGCTGTAGGCCAACAGATTTCTGCAGAGAACGGAAAATCCACTCTACCAAACCGATGGATATTATCTGGGCAGTTCGAACTCCCACTTTTTGGGTCCTGGGACTCATCGCACGAAAATATTTGACGGTAGATAGTCTGCGCGATAGATAGCAAAGAACATCGGACTTTATCCTTCTAAGGCGAAATCCTTCAATCGTCGCATGAACACAGAGCGAATTTGGATTGCAGCGTTCTTAGCAGGTTGACCTTTGGGGTCTGGTAAATCTAGATGTAGGAATCCTAATTCCTCTATTCTCCATGTAGCGAAATCCCATTTTGACCTTGGACGCCTTGCGGTCCCTGAGGTCCACGGGATATGGATGTGTCAAATGTGGGAAGACACTATAAATACAGTCTGTCATTCATCCTCGCTCAGTCCGCCAATGAAAAATCAAATTCCTTAAACGCCGCCCTAAAGGCGTCCGCATCAGCCTGCTCCTCCTCCTCTGGCTGCACGGCGTCCCTCCAGTCCATTCGATTCTCAAGGTGAAGAAGCTTGGCCATAACCCTGCGCCCAAATTGAAGATCGAAACTGTAATCTGGGGTAAGTGGTAAAATGAGACCTTTTTCTGAGTGGCTAGCCTCGACGAAATCGGACTCGGCTGTCGACTCCTGAGCTCCCCATATCCAAACCCGGAAATAATCACCAACCTCGCCCTGCTCGTCAGTCGTCTTGGGGGGTTCGAACCTCGGGTATTGGAGGTTTTCTGCCTCAACCTTGAAGGCTGCCTCGACCAACCCGCGACCCACTAAACCAGAAGGTATGGGGAGAAATTGCCAATGAAGATGGATGCCGTTACCGCGACTAACCTCCCATGTTACCGCCCCGAGCTCGCCCTTCGAGCGTTGCTTTAACATAGCCTGTAGAGAAGAACGATATTGTTGCATCTCGTAATAGGTCGCATGCCGCGAGGCTGCGTCGGAAATAGCATTGAATGTTGGGGTGTGTGTGAGCGGGATTATCAAAATATGACCTGGAAACCCCAATGATGGAAGCGTTTCTGTCGTTGTTAATGGTCCTTTGGCCGTGGTGAGGTAGCAATCACTTCCAATAGATGTGATTAGATGTGTCGAAATATCCGGATTAGACAAACAGAAGAAGCACTCCCTTGGACCTGGAGGGGGGCGCCGAGCACGCTTGCGGGGTTTTTGGCAATCGGTGTCCTGGGAGAAACGCTGATACGGTTTGTTTTGCTCCGATAATGCCCGGCGCTTTGTCGCAACGCTAAGGAGAGGAGACACGGTGGCCCCGATAGGAATTGAGGTGGGTGAAAGAGCTCTTGGGTCCAATGTGAAAGCATACATCCACTTCTGCTTTGAAGTCTTGTTGAAAGATGCGAGATTGATGAAACGGGTTAATGGTTTCGTTTCCGGAGCATCCTCCGGAGGCGAATGGAAAAAAGGCTCTCGTTCGAAGAAGAAATCCCCGCAAGCAGACAAGTGATATCGAGGCATTAGAGTCGAGCAGAGATCTGCCACACATTGAACACCACCTGGTGGGCTTACGTCGTCTGGTAAAATAACCTTAGAGCCATCCCTGATGCCTTTGGGCCACTGGTAGGTTATCAGGATATCAGTGCTATGCACCCCATATAAAGATCTCGCGTCCGATTCCGTATAACGAGAGTAATATTTATTATTGATCTTAGTATCTCCGGATGGATCGATGGCTAATTCACCTCCTAGCGCGGTGAGCCGAATTCCTTCGGAAGTTTTCAAAGTGCCTCTCCTCCCAAGGAAATAAAGGTTCGGGCAGACCTCATCGGCGGATTTGATCTTCTCCACAACCCTTGTCGGGATCGGGTGGCCACCCACAGAGAAATAAGTGGTCAAGGGAACACCGATCGTCCCTTGCAGGAGACCCGAAACCTCGTCTGGGTCTTGCTCAAGGGAACCTTCGCTGAATAGATCTCCAACCACAATTGCAAATGAAAAGTTTTGCTTGACATGGAGTTTTGCTACTTTCGTGAAAACTTCCTGAAGTGCACCATTCACATTACCAATAACGAGTCTGCGATCAGCTATAATGAGTAAAGGTTGCCTGGTGTCGTTGAGACTATCTTAGCCTAGGATCTATCATCTGGAACTTACATTTTGGATGCCATACTACCGCTGATGAGATTGGAAGATACGAATTATTGGATCAGAGTAGACCGCGGTACATGTATGTAACAAACAGGCTGACTATCTAATAACTGATCAAACAACGATGTACTCGTAGTTTCAAGTAGGATCGGATGATATCCAAGATTTGATGCAGTTAGCGCGAAGATGCCATCTTCAACAAACTGTACATGATTCTGCTTAAGTACTCATGATATGACAATGATATGACATAGTGATGTATGGTAGATAGCAAGAAATAACTTCACCTTGATCCTCTCATTATTGACTTATTACTAGATTAGTTATATAATTCTAAGTGTTCAGAAGTCCCACGTGACACGGGCCGAACCAAAACAGGTCTGGCGCCCTCCTTGTGGGATACATGTTCTTAGTCATCATAGTTAACACTTACTAGTAGTTATACTACGTAGTAGTAGTACTAGGAGTAGTTATCACGTGCTATGCTTGGTCATCATATGTTAATGCTTAGTAATCTTTTAAGGCGGTGACAGAGTCATCTCGGTTAGTTAGCGCCCTGCGCAAAATAACAGCAGAATCAATCTTTGATCTTTGTGAAGTACTTTAGAGAGTCCTTTGGTGATAAGATTAGCATTGTTGAATAGTTACTAGTTTAATTACATACAGATATACCTGCCTGTCCATGGAATATATTAGAGAATGCAAGAATCAAGACAACGCCAGCAATGATAATATCCTAACACCACCCTAACCTCGCGAAACAAATCTTGAGGACTAACCAATCCTAGCATCCTAGCACCATGGCAATGGTGAAATCCCATCGATTCGAGCCCTTCTCACAGCGAATCGCAAAACTTAAGATTGACCCTATCCACAAAATACGCCGACCGAGCTTCGGAGAAGAAGATGCAGATGAGGCATTCTCATACTTCAAGTCGTCTTTGGTTCACTGGAGTGAGATAAACCTTGCAAAATTTTTCTCGGAATTCTCCCGTCGAGTGGGCCCCCTCTCCGAGAGTCTTCCCCAAGTTTTGTATCATGAAGAAAAAATCTTCGCACTCCTGATGGAGTATATTGGGAGGCGAGATCACATGTCAATTGAACCGTTGCTGAGCCTACTGGCCCAGTTTGCTCGGGACTTAGGTGCCAGGTTTGAGAAGCATTTTGGAGCTGGTGTAAGTTTGGTGGCTTCTATCGCTGCTACTCATCCCGATGTTGAAGTCATTGAGTGGAGCTTCACCTGTCTAGCATGGGTTTTCAAATTTCTATCACGGCTCCTTGTTCCGGACCTGAGACACGTTTTGGCCATCATGACGCCGTTTCTGGGGAAAGAGCGTCAGAAACCTTTCATTACGAGATTTACGGCTGAATCCATGTCATTTCTTATTCGCAAAGCTGGCCTTCTTTATTACAAAAACAAGACACCACTCGGGCGTGCAGTCTCCTTTCTCTTTCTCGATCTTCAAGAAACTGCAGGTTCCCGAGACGTCGAAGCATATAAAAGAGGTCTCATGGGGATGTTCTCCGATGCGATAAGAGGAGCGAAGGGTGGTGTTTATTCCAACGGACCTGATATTCTTCGTTGCATAATAGACAGTGCCCTCGCCGATGATGTTCAAAATCACCTGATTAGTGATCTATTGTGTGGTGTGGTTATCAATCTAATTCATAATACCGATGCGGAGTCCTTCGATGCCCTGCTGAATCTGATCCTCAATTATGCCGAAACCGAACCCCGGAATCACAATCCTTACCACGCTAAGCTTTCCTGCCGACTGGTTTTTGTCAATGTAGTTACGCGGAAAGGATCAAGGGTGAAGAATTGGAAGCGTGTCCACCAGATCTTGTTCACTCTTCTCCAACGAGCTTCGAACGCCATTGAAACCTACCAGTCTTCTATTCCCCTATTGCTAACAACTGTGGCATATGCGCTCCAGGTCTCCCCTATGAATGAAATGTTCCCATTCGTGTGTCCGTTGATGGATATTGTCAGCAATGATCCATTTTCACCATATTTTATCTCGTTTTGTGCACTATTTTCCGAATTTGGTTGTGAACGCTTCCATTCTGTCGTCCTGCCATATTTTAAACGGTGAGTGCTGACTTGGGAACACGGTTTACTGTGTGAAATCACTCACAAATATTTTCTCAGCAACCTTACCTCCCTGTGCGAAAGTCAGGAAGTCGATTTGTGTTTGACCTTACTCCAACTGAATGAAGCTGGTTGCGTTACGTCACAGGCGTCTAAGCCGGGACATATCGCTTACCCTGTTGCTTGGGTGGCTCGAATTAGCGAACGCATTAGGGCACCTGGCTCTAGTGCCGAAGAAGTTGCATTTCTAAATGCCTGTTGTAAACTCTCTGGCGCTGTTTCTCTTTTTAATAAAGCACCTATCCTGCCTCAAGTGGCCCAAGGTCTTCACAATTTGCTTTCGTTTGGTCTAACGGATATAGCTTCAGATAAGCAAGTGTTGAGGACTTTCGCATGTGGTCAGGGGTTTAAATCATATGTTGATCTCGCTATTCAGTATAATCACCCCGACCCGACACTCTGGGACTTAATCATTTCAGCAGCTCCCAGGTATTCTCGTCTCCCTCTTTTCTTAGAAAGCACGCTACATTATATATCCGCCTCCTCCGAGTCCACTACATTCGATGAGCCAACAATTAGACCTTTCGTGAATGCCTTGATTGATAACCTGGCAGGACCATCACATGAGTCAAGATTACTATCCCTGAAATTACTACGCCAAATGCTTTCTCCTACGTATAATGACTTCGCCTCTCTGATTTCACTAGCGATCGAAATCGAGGAGAGTGCATTGACGTTGCAAACCTCCAGAACCTTGTCGATGCAAGTGCGAAAACTTGCTCTCATGTATCCACAAGTTACTTCCCATACATGGCTATCGAGACTGGTTCCGGCCTTCTGTTTCGGTCTATTCTCAAAGAAACTTGCCCAACTATGGGAGGACTCAGCCGAGGCATTAAAATCGATAAGCGAACATGTCCCTGGTGAAATCGTCGTTGCGGAACTAGCTATGCAATGGCTCCACGGTCCTGAAGCTTCTTTGCCACATGGCGCGAGACCCGATGGATCTACGAATCTCTCCAACGTGTCATCCGATTTTGAATGCTATAATGTGTCTCTGGCTGAAAACCTCCTAGCAAGCCACTTTCAGCGCCGGGGAGATATTACTGCGTTGTTAATCCGGGACTTTGAGCTCGATCATGGTTTTACTAGTGCGCTTCCTGGATCAACCCGGTTTCATGCATTGCGTGTCCTCAACGTAGTGCCTTGGATCGCAGAGAAGCGGTCTCGTCAAATCGTGCCATTATTCCTTCATTGGGCATCCCGCGATGAGGATGCGAGCAATGCCTTGGTGCCTAGCCCCAAAACATCTGTGACGTTGTCAACTGATGAAACACCGTCTACTTGGGGTTTCAAAGACCGAATGTCCTTGCTCACACTTTTCAGCAAGTTCACAAATCCGAAATCATTGTATAGGTCATCAGATGTCCATCAAGCTTTACTTAGACTTTTAGTAAATGGAAATTCCGAGGTCCAGAAGGCCTCACTTAAAGCACTTTTCGCTTGGAAATCAGCTTATATTGTTCCATATCAAGAGAACCTTCTGAACATCGTGGATGAGTCACGTTTCAGAGATGAACTTACTACATTTGTACACGTTGGAGAGGGAAGCATAATCGAAGACAGGCATAAAGGTGATCTCCTGCCTATTCTCCTCCGACTTCTCTATGGCCGCATGGTATCGAAAGCAGCTTCACACGCTGGCCAAGGTGGACAAGCAGAGCGAAGAAAGGCCATTCTCAGAATGATATCGCATCTCTCCGACCCAGACTTTGAGCTCTTCATTGGGATATCATTTGGTCCTCTCGGCGAGTTTCGTCTTATTGAGAACGGGAAACTCAAGGAACAAGCGCTTGGACAGGGACTGATGACATTGAGAAGGCAGTCTGGACTTCTCAAGGTGATTGAAATCATGTTTGACATACTCCGGGGCCGCATGTTATACTTCTCAGAAAGAGCAATGAATGTGGTTATGTATTGCCTCGTTCGGGCTTGTCGACTACTCAGAAACGCCTCCAATAACGATGCAATGATGACAAAAGATGTCCCAGAGCCAAGTCAATTGCCTTTATTGCGCGACATTCGTCAACTCGGAATCCACTGTCTTGACCTGATCTTCTCCGTCTCACTAGACAATGACTGGCGGGCTTATATTTCAATCATATTTGAAGAGGTGATCAATCCCAGACTAGAAAATTTCGCTATCGAAACAGCCCAGGGTATCTCTGGCCTTCTTCGCATCTTCCACACTTGGGCCTCTACCCCTAGATCAGCGTTATATCTCACTCAATACAACGCTAACCTTGTTCCGGGGGTACTTGATTGCCTTCGAGTAGACTCAGCTCGCGATGAAGTGAAAGTCTTCGTCATAAACCAGATTTTGCTGCCAGTGATTGAACATTCCACTCGAGAAAAGTTACAGGAGTACGACGATGTAAATGATGTCTTCGTCGGGCAGGTCCGTTATCACGTGCTTACTCCCAATATTCACCACATCCTGTTGCGCCTCGGCTCCCTATTGGAGTCGAATTGTTCTCGTCCTGTTCTGATCTCGGGTGTAGAGACGTTATCTGCCCTTGCACCTTGTGCTGAGTCATTGAATGACGCATCAAGCCTTACCAGAACCGTCGTTCACCTCTTACGACAACCACAAGATAGAGTGCCTCCTAAGACCAAAGCAGGATTACTACGCATAATCCAGCACTTTCTGCCTTTGTGCCCACCGCAAAAAGATCTCGAGCTTATGAATAATACCTTTCAGACATTGGCATCGCTATTCGGATATTTCACGGATAATGAGAACCGAAGGGTTCTTGCGACCGTTTTCGGCGTGCTTGCAAAACATGACTCGGACTTGTGTGAGATTGCAGTTCTATGCTCAGATTTGAATGCCATGTCCGCGCGAAAACTAGACGAAGTAGACTATCAATGCAGATTACGTGCTTTTAATAAAATTAACGAAGAGCTCTGGAGCGTCTTGAGTGCCAAGCAATGGAGGCCATTGTTGTTTAATATGCTATTCTATATGAAAGATGTAGAAGAGCTCGCCATCAGATCAAGTGCCGCTTTCGGCCTAAAGCGCTTCATAGAAAGATCAGTCTTGGACGATGAGAACAGCGATGCTGGCTTCAGCGAGCTTATCGTCGAGATTGTGCTTCCAGCTTTGCAGAACGGGGTACGACAGAGAATCGAAATGATTCGGGTCGAGTTTGTCTTTGCACTTGGCCATCTTGTGCAGTTCAATCCAACGATGTCAGCAGTGCATGATATGCACGCGCTTCTCGTTGGAGGTGACCAAGAGGCATCTTTCTTTAATAATATCCTTCATATTCAGCAGCACCGTCGTCTCCGGTCCTTACGTCGTCTCGCCACTGAGGCCAGTAAAGGCAAGCTGCAGGCTTCTAATATCAGTTCTTTTTTTATGCCTCTTGTTGAGCATTTCGCTTTCAATGAAGCTGGGGATGAGAGCGCTCACAATCTGATTGCAGAAGCGGCGGCGACTATAGGGGTGCTTGCAGAATGGGTCGAATGGAATCAATTCAGGGCCATATTTCGTCGATACCGCGGTTACATGCAGAGCAAACCTGAACTCGGGAGGAATATCATTAGGTTGCTCGGGAGGATGACGGATGCGTTATCTAGGGCAGTGAACCATGCCAGCTCGACGGATACAATCGAAATGGGGACCATAGAGCCTTCCATTTCAGTGAAGAGTTTCCTAGCAACAACGCTTCCATCCCCTTCCAAAATATCCGCAGAACTCACCGCGCAATTTATCCCTTTCTTCACCGATTTCATTCATCTGAAAGAGGAGTCCGAAGTCAGCTCGCGTCTACCAGTCGCTGTTACTGCCATTAAATTGCTCAATCTCCTGCCTGAAGAGGAAATGGCTCTTCGTCTTCCACCAGTCATCCTAGATGTTTGTAGCATACTAAGGAGTCGAGCGCAGGAATCCCGAGATACCGCCAGGAAGACGCTTGCGGACATCGCCATTCTTCTTGGTCCATCTTATTTCGGTTACATCTTGAAAGAGTTACGGACTGCTCTGGCACGAGGCTATCAGCTTCATGTTCTCCACTTCACGGTTCATTCGATCCTTGTGGCCACCGCTGGTCATTTTAATACCGGTGACCTAGATCATTGTCTTAGCGATTTGGTAGCATTAACGATAGACGATATCTTCGGGGCTACTGGACAAGAAAAAGATGCGGAGGACTATGTTAATAAAATGAAAGAAGTTAAGAGTAAGAAGAGCTATGACTCTATGGAGCTGCTAGCCAAGAACGCTAGTATTCGGCGGCTCGGGCATTTGATACGTCCGTTGCAGAAGCTCTTATGCGAGAAACTAACCTCAGCCATAGCGAAGAAAGTGGATGAGCTATTGAGGCGGATTGGTGTCGGTCTCTTAAGGAACCCAGGAGCCGAAAACCATGATCTTCTCGTCTTCTGCTACGAAGTTATCAAGGAGTTGTATCAAAATTCGACGACTTCTGGACCGAGGCTAGAGGAGGCACCTGTAAAACAGCAGTTTTCAGTGAATTTTCGGGGCGCTAAGCGCAGTGGAGAAAACCGCACCACTTCATCTTATACGTACAAATTGTCGCGCTTTGCATTGGACTTAATCCGCTCGGCATTAAATAAATTCCATTCGCTTATGAACCCGGCTAACTTAGCCGGTTTCATCCCGATTATTGGTGATGCGTTAGTCCTGGGACATGATGAAGTGAAAATCTCTGCTATCCGTCTTTTATCAACGATTATCAAACTTCCAATGCCCGAAATTGATGAGAATGCCACTGTCTATCTTACCGAGGCTGTCAAAATGATCAAAGAAGCGCCAGACACCAACACCGAAGGTGCGCAGGCATCATTGAAGCTTATTTCCATCATGTTGCGTGAGAGGAAGACCACAAAGTTGAGAGACGGCCACCTTAGTTATTTACTCAAGAGACTGTCAACAGACATTGGGGAACCTGATCGTCAAGGCATAGCTTTCAACTTCATTCGAGCAGTAATGGAGCGCAAATTCCTCGTCCCTGAGATGTATGAGCTGGTAGATAACATTGCTGCTACGATGGTCACGAACCAGACCCGGAGTGCTCGTGATCTTGCCCGTGGAGCATATATATATTTCCTATTGGAGTATCCCCAAGCCAAAAGTCGGTGGACCAAACAACTCGGTTTCTTATCGAAGAACCTTGATTACCAATACCGAGAGGGTCGCCAAGCCGTTATGGAAGCAGTGCATGTGCTGTTGTCAAAGACTAAGGGCAACCTTGCCCAAGAAATCATTGGAATGTTTTTCCTTCCCGTGGTAATGGTTATGGCAAACGACGATACAACCGAATGTCGGGAAATGGCCGGGGCTCTATTGGGGGAATTGTATCGCCATGCAGATAGAGAGCGCATTCAGATCATTCTGAAACCCCTTCGATCCTGGTTGGAGCAGACGCAAAACATGCACCTCCTTAGCATAGGCCTACAGGCTATGAGAATTTTCTTCGAGGTTGACGGAACGGAGAAAGACAAGGAAAGTCGTTATTTGAAGCAGCAGCTTCCACACCTAATGAACACGGTGATTGAAGATTCAGATGGTGAAAACTGGCAAGTCCTTTACTTTGCCTTGCAGCTCTCTATGAAACTGTGTAAGAATATTCCTTCCACCGTACTTGACGAGAATTCTGCCATTTTATGGTCTAGGGTTCGCCAATCGCTATTCTATCCTCATGCTTGGGTCAAAACATGTGCTGCGAACCTCGTTGGTATCTGGCTTGCGGATCTGGCCAAAACCACAGCTCCCGGCGGCTATAGCTCAATCCCTTTGGTTGGTCAATTTGGGCTGCGACTTGATGAGGGATCTATGTTGGAGCTCATCCGCGCAGGCCTTCACTCTCTCCGGACTCCGGACGTAAGTGAAGAGCTTGCCATGCAAAGCGTCCGGAATGTTGTGTTCTTAGCTCGATGCTGTGCGGAGAATGGGTTGGGCTTCTCTCGAGAACGGCACAAAGCTCTAGCGGAGGACATGCCGACTGATGAAAGCGATACTGAGAGACGCGGTGATGAGATAACCGATGGCATGTCACAGTCGTCAATTCCAGTTACGACATATATATTTAGACAGGCATCTAGTATCCTACGTCGTGAGATTCTCACCACCAAAGCCAAGTCGTTGATTCCGAAGACGGCATCTATAGGTCTTCTAGCGGCGTTGTGCCGACATCTTGACACGCAGCAAATTATGCCGTCTTTGCCCGCCATCCTTCTCCCGCTCCAGCACCTAACCGATCCATCCATACCGGCTCCCCGTTCTTCCGATAAAGTGTTCGAGAGTGCATACGAATCCCTGGTCTCTAACGCGCATGAGGTACTAGAGCTGCTGCAGAACAAGTTGGGCACGACAGAGTATGTAGCGCAAGTAACGCAGGCTCGAGAAACCATCAAGGCAAGACGCGAAGGAAGAAAGATAAAAAGGCGAATCGAAGCCGTGACGGAACCAGAAAGGTATGGACGTGAGAAACAGAGGAAAAACGAGCGCAAAAGGGAGAAAAGAAAAGAGAAGGGATTGGAGCACCGTGGTAAAAGGCGCGGCTGGTAAACTATGCTTGCATGTACGTTATGTATATATATCTTATTGCATTACGAGGCGTTGGGGGTCTTCTATAGGTGATGGGAAACAAAAGGGTGGATGGAATATCTTAGCATAAGGAACCGAGTTTTAGGCAGGTATTGTACATGAAGGGTATCAAACCAAAAGGTAACTAAAACATCAAACCCATCCTGCGCTCAGGCAACTCCAGTCGATTAGGGACTGATCACGCCTTCTTAGACCTAAAAAAGCTGTAGCTCTTGTAAGAACTTTACTGATTAAAGGAGGCCACCCTCTAATGGGGAGGAGCCCATATGGACACCCGACTCAGGAGGTACAAAGCGTATGAGACGCAAATGAAATTAGTCTCATGGGGTGTCTTCGACAGGAGGGTCGATAGACAACTTGGGGTCTCTGACGGCATGAATGGTCCCATCTTCCCAGAATTCCAAATCCCCATCCAAGTAGCCCCTGGTCAAGGACTTCCCCTCTTGCTGCAGGATATCCTCGAGGGTGCTTTTCTTATCCATGAAGATCTGAAGGTGGTCGCTGATGACATGGCGATTGAGACACGATGGGCAGCGAATGAGCACCGCGCCTTTGTGGTAGGCATGTTTGGACATCCGATGAGACGACCGATGTCCACACGGTTTACAGGTAAACGTGATCTGATACGCAGCCTCCTGTTCCCGGCGGAGAGAATTCTGCTCCGCATAGAACGCATCTGTCGGAGTGGATGAGGTCCTATCGGTGACAGGACGGAAACCCGGTTTATCACTGGAACTGTGTCCCGATGCATATCTTCGGTAGATGGTTCCCGGACTGGTGATGTTTATTGAGGATGACGGAGCTTGCATTAGCACCAACCATTGGGGAGCACTGCGAGGTTGGGATGTGAAGGGGTGAGATATGCGTAGGCTCCGCCATAATGATGTTGTTAAAAAGCGCATTTTGAGGGAGTAGAGAAGGCAAGGCTCAAAGGTTGAGGATCTCAATAGCAATAGGGATTAATAATCATCGAGTTCTGGAGGATTCTATTTGAGTGAGGGAAATATCAATATCATACAATCATAACAGTATCAGTATCACAGTATCATATGTACTGTGCGCCACGACATCCCAGCGAGTTATGATCGAACAACTTTCCCGCTTCGTCTTTCCATCCAGTGACGAAGTGCCAACACCACCAAGGTTTGTCTCGAGCTAACTGCTGGTCGAATCGGAAATAGGTTGTTCCGGCCACCTTCCTTGGTGCACAGCACAGTACAGTACAGTACAGTACAGTACAATACATACACCCGTATTTCTGTCATCATACATGTACTAAGATGTCCTTTATTACTGTATAATACAGTAGTCGGGTATCTTTAATCAGGTAATAACATGACTGACATCTTTATTATTATTGTTTCTTTGTTAATAAAAGTTACCAGTTACCTACCTAGTTAATATAATAGGAACATCTGTATAAAAAGTACCTATCCCACCTCTAGTCTTTAGATCTCTATTAAATGACTTCCCGCGAACACGAGCACTTATTATCATTTAATTCTTTCCTCAGGTTGAATTTGGCCCTGCAACTCCTGAATGGGCGGGTCCCTCTTTTTGGTCCTTTCCATAGAATATCTCTACACACCCCTCTTAGGCTGTCTCGCATTGTCTTGCATATAGAGAGAACATCATCCCGTAGAAAACACTGGCGCCATTCATCCTAGTATGAATGGAATTGGCCATAATGAGTACTATGAGAGCAAGGCAAAAGATCCGTGCCCCCCGCAAAGTAAGTCTTACAACTGCTGCCTTCATGTGCTGCCGAGCTCCCATTCACACCTACCCCGCTATGGAGGCATTCGGCACGGGCCCATGCACGTCAGCTGTGTCCTAACCTGTGCCGTAGGGTCTTGCGGCAAGGACAGAGGACCCCGAAGCAATATGGAACGTTTTGGCTTCTTCTCTTCGAGAGATCCATACCAAGAATGCATCCTCCCTCTCATTCGAAGAGCTCTACCGGAACGCATACAAGTTAGTTCTCATGTCGCGTGGTGATGATTTATATGATCGCGTCAAAGGCATCGAACGGGAATGGCTGGAGAGCAAGGTTATTGAAAATGTCAGAGCGTCAGTCTCCCCTGGCTTGCTCTTGGAGACCGTACCGGTCGACGCGCTCGATCAATCGAACGAGAGAAGGGCGGCCGGTGAGAAATTCTTGACTGGACTAAAAGAGGTTTGGGAGGACCAACATGTCTGCATGGGGATGATCACTGATGTGTTGATGTATATGGTATGTCCTCTATACCTTGCTTTCAATGGTGACTTTAGGCGAAATCTAACTCATCGAGCAAGGATCGTGTCACCTGTGATGACGTCCAAAGGCCATCCATATACATTGCAGCGATGTGCTTGTTTCGGGATCATGTCCTCGGTGCGCCATTGCTCCCTGACTCAACGATTACCATCCTAGACGCGCTTCGGTCTACTATACTATTCATGGTGCAGCTGGAAAGAGAAGGCCACATCATCGAAAGGCCGCTGATACGACAGAATGTTTATATGCTGGAAGGTCTCTATGAAGGCCATGCTTTTGAGGATACATGGTCGAAACTCTACAAGACCGTCTTCGAGCCCGCGTTCATCGACGTGAGCCGAAAGTTTTATCAGGATGAAGGGGAACGGCTCCTGCGGACAGTGGATGCCGCCACATTTTGCAGGTCTGTAAGCAGACGCATTTTAGAAGAAGAAGAACGATGCCGATGCACACTCTCTCCGCTTTCGGAGCAGAAAATCAAAGAGGTTCTAGACAAGGAGTTGATTGAACGAAGAATTGCAGATGTGATCAAGCTTGAGGGAAGCGGTGTCAAATTCATGCTTGATCAGGACAGATTCAGTGATTTGGCTTTATTATATACCCTCAACTCAAGAATTGATAAAAGGAAATCCACCTTAACTACCGTTGTGCAAGAACGTGTGTTTGAGATGGGGGAAGAGATCAATGCTGCCGCCAAGATGTGCTCACAAACACCGATTGCTTCCTCGAAGCTAGATGAGCCCGATGGCAGCGACAAAAAGAAAGTGGAAGAAAAGCCGATCAATCAACACACCGCCGCAGCCCTCAAATGGGTTCATGATATCCTCAATCTCAAGAAAAAGTTCGACGACATTTGGGCGAGGGCTTTCGGCTCGGATCAAGGATTGCATACGTCAATCACAAAAAGCTTTGCCGAATTTATCAATTCAAACCACCGTAGTTCGGAATATCTCTCCCTATTTTTCGATGAAAATCTCAAGAAAGGCATCAGGGGAAAGACGGACAATGAGATAGACGTTCTCTTGGAGAATGGCATAACTCTGTTGCGATATGTCAAGGACAAGGATCTTTTTGAAACTTATTATAAGAAGCATCTGTCCCGACGCTTGCTGATGAAGCGCTCGGTCAGTATGGATATCGAGAGACAAATGATTTCCAAGATGAAAATGGAGGTCGGAAATCAGTTCACTCAACGCCTTGAGGCCATGTTCAAAGATGTGGCGGTGTCCGAAGATTTGACCACTAGTTATAGGGATTATGTGGCTCAAGTCGGCGATACAGATAAGACAGTAGACCTCGAAGTCAGTGTCCTTACAAGCACCATGTGGCCCATGGAGATTATGTCATATTCCCAAGACGGGGCTGCAAAACCGCCCTGCATTCTACCCAGGGAGATTGACACTGTGAAGCAAAGTTTTGAGAACTTCTACCTCAGCAAGCATAACGGAAGGAAATTGTCATGGCAGACGAATATGGGCACTGCAGATATCCGCGCGATATTCCACAAATCCAATGGAAAGATAGCCCGACATGAACTCAATGTGTCCACATATGCCATGATCATTTTGCTATTGTTCAACGACTTGCCGGCTGACGAATCCCTGACGTATGAAGAGATACAAGCGAAAACCATGATTCCCGATAACGACCTAGTCCGAAACCTCCAATCTCTTGCTGTCGCACCCAAGACGCGTGTTCTAAAAAAGGATCCAATGAGCAAGGATGTCAAGGCGGCTGATCGTTTCTTCTACAATCGGGACTTCCATAGCATGTTTACCAAAGTCAAGATTGGTGTTGTCAGCGGCGGAGGCAATAGGGTTGAGAACCAAAATGAGCGCAGAGAAACCGAGAAGAAAATGAACGAGGAACGTGGTGGCAGCATTGAGGCCGCAATAGTGCGGATTATGAAGTATGCGATGCTTTCCTGGGTTTGCTGTATCTTTTGTATCCGCAGGAAAACCGGTAACTGACCATCGCATTTCTTTCTATCACAGACAACGAAAGAATCTACCTCACTCGCAACTCATCACCGAGGTTCTTACACAACTGTCTTCGCGCTTTGTTCCTGATGTCAATATGGTCAAGAGGCGTATTGAAAGCTTGATTGACCGTGAGTACATTGAACGGATCTCGGATTTGGAACCTCCTGCATACAGTTATATAGCATGAAAGAACTACCAGCAGCTGTTCCCCGGATTCATACGCTTGCAATAAGATAAGCGAGCTTGAAGGCCTTGGTTGTTTGGCACCTCGATTGACTGGACATTACCCCTTTTCGTTTTTGATCACACCTGTGGCGGAGTCTTTCTTTTCATCTTTGATAGCGGCGGCGAACGGTGGACATCTCACAATGAAACCAATGGTGTGCTATGATACCTTGCGGGAATTCTTTCCTAACGTACAAATCATTCGCGCGATGGAATGACATTATGATGCAGTTTTATCAGAGGAATCGAAAGTTTCAATCAATCTACCGAAGAAATTCTCACGATCCAACAAAGGATAAAAAACCCGTATGGCGACGATAAGAATTGCAAACTAAACGAAAACTCTAGATCCAAAGTTAATTTCCCCGGTTGGGAAAAGAAACTCGGAGATCACGATAGATATTCACACATAATCCTCCTTCGTGGTTGATAAGTTATGTTGCCACTGGTGTATAGACTTCAGGACAGAGCTCAGGATTCTAGTATGTACCGAGAGCAGTTTAATAAGAATCCAGTAGGAAAAACAGAGAAGACCATAACCATGGAGATCGGTACCAAGAGTAAAGTCGTAGAGAGTCAAGGGCTATGATAGCTCTAGGGGAGGTTTCTCATCTGTCATAACGCCACTACCTCTCTATCCTGTCAAATATCATACGATGATAAATTACATTGTACTTCTCTCTTCGCTTATCCATGGACATCAGTTACCTATACAAATTCTACCTAATCACCATGCCTTTGCATATCATCTATGACAGACTATGTGCAATACATATGCCCCGTTTGTTTTGTTTTGTTTTTTTTTTCCCCCTGTTTCAGAAGGAAGCAGAGAGACAAGTTGAAGCCAAAAACTTCAAAAGATGGGAGAGGAAACTATAAGAGTTCGACCTCACCCCTCTCCCACGCCCTCTTAATGCCCTCCCAACGAACGACCCACACCTCTCCTATCCGCATTGTAGTGCCTAACTCTTCAACAGAAAGAGTATCATCCGACGGGATAATGAGAGTAACCTCATCGACGAGACAGCGCACGAAGACAACCTCCTTGGAATCCGGACCCTGTATCATCGCCGTCCCACCAGCGTTATCATCCAGGCGACGTAGCTGCGGCGGGAACGAGCTGAGGAAGGAAACACCGTAGTGCGCAGCGAGGAGCGTCTGGTGCGCGTGCAGGAAGGTGGCTTCCTCCAGTGAGAGGGGCGTTGGGTCCAGGTTGGCTCTCGGGTCGGGGATCGTGTCTTCCGGTTGGGAGGCGGTCGATGACGTATTCGGAGGAGACGAGATTATGAGTAAATAGTGCATGCTGTGGTGAGTGAGTTTGGCAAGGCGTTGGCGGAGGAGGGATCGAATGAGGTACTGTGTGCGGGAGAGGTCGGTTTGCAGGATTGAGAGCTTCAGGTTGAGGGAGGGGTTGTTGTTGTTGTTGTTGTTGTTTTTTCTACATATGATGATCCTGGTCAACAAGACAGTTCATTTGTTTTTTAGGAGAACCGGTCGTATCCACGGACGAAGATAATGAAGAAGAGGAAGAAGAAGAAGAAGCACTCAAGTCTTCGATGATCTCGATCTAAATGGAATAAGTTAATATCATTCATGTAGACTTAGAATCCGAATTAAGGAGGAAATTCAAAAAAAATAGCCAGATCTTCACTCACCCGCTTCCTCACCCGCTCCATCATCCGCTCCATCAGAGGTCCCGGCCAGGGTAGAAGTTCCGAGACCGCGCGCTCAGCAACCCAACAGCGCGTCAGCTGCTGGTGGTCCAGCGCCGTCGAGGCAGGCGAGGAGAAGTGCTCCCGATCAATCGAGACGAGGATGTCGTCGATATCCATTGGGGACTCGTTTATTCATTTATTCATAGCCATGATCTACCCCGTTATGATATTCATTGTATCATTGATTCATGATTGATTTCGCATCCAAGGTACTAAGTATCATCTATCATCTATCATCTGCAGTAAATTATATAATATGTCGAGGTAACTTGAAGGTTATGTACACTAGACTTTATGAGACTAGTTAGTAGTACTATAGTAGTAGTACTACTACTAGTGGTAGTAGTTATTATATAATTATTATTATCTCAGCAGGCTTCAGATGGGCTAAACCAATCAGATGGCAGGTTATGTAACCCGATCAGATGGGTATAGAATATAGCCTGCTCCAGATATAGATATTACTCCTCTTTGAGGATACTGAGAGCCCCGGACCTGCTCCAGTTTTCATTAAATAATTGACGTGATCTCGAAATCGGTTTAGGAGGGTAGTCAATTTTACGGTGATAACATCGGGAAACTTGCCTTCAGACCCCATCTGCCAGATTCCTTAGATTGCTCGCCTGAGCTCATCCTCGTTCATGCCCCGCTTTAATCATTGAACTTGAACGGGCAAGATACCGAACGGGCTTTCTGTAGTAGGACCGCCTGTATTTCTGTCGGGGCGAAAGAGACCAGAGTTTACACGAGACCAACGCCGAGAGACTTCATGAATTTCTCCATCTTTGTTACAAACACCGCTGGGGTCCAGTTTCAATAGCTTGTAGATGGTAAAGATTTAGAGCGAGCCGCATACTGATTTGTCCGCTCATTCATTTGTAGACGGATGATCGGCCAGACGTAGAAGCTCATGCCCTTTCTCCGTATAACCCTTCCAATAAGCTCTGATACTCTTCATGAATGCTCCCGTCTGTTCACGAACTTCTAAGCCCAGACATATGTCTAAATATTCTCGGATCGGTGTGTGCACGAATTAAGACTCCGTTTTGTCCCCCATAACCTGCAGCCCCTTCAGGGAAATCTGAATCCAACAGTCTTGTCTCCCAAGCAATAATCTCGAGATGATTTGTTATCTATAAAACCTGGGTTAAATTTCTTCTTATTTCTTCCAAGGGGATCCGACGCCAGAATTCTTTTGAAATTCTCGTAATTGCTTCTATATCGGTGTATTCTAACTGATAACCGGTTCGCCACCAGCCTAAGAACTTTTCTGTATCATCAGGAGTCATTATTACGGTGATGTTACTGGATTGGATTGGGTTGACTTCCTGTACAACCCGACCTAGAGCACTGAGTGAGATGTTGTCGAATAGAATCGTACTCACCCTACACAGTAGGTTGATTAACAGCTTACTAGCCCATTTAAAGGTAACTGGATTCTGTATCCAGGATATCCAATCCAATAACATCACCGGTCGTTAAAACAGGTGTAGAACCATAAATCGAGAATATTGCTAGGGGAACAGGCGATAGATTTTGGCAGGAACAGCAATACTACTTTATACTCCCATAATCATGTCTGCTAGTTTCCTTAACAGTTCCGCAAGCAGTGCTGCCGAAAATAAACCCCCAGCATAGTGTTGTGAGTATGACCATACAATTGGAAGCTAAACGATTCTTCATCAGGTGCCGTCGCTGCCAGAACTGTGATATTTTGCCCTTGAAACTCGACCGTCTCAGCCTAATGACCGGAGTAACAAGATGTCATAAACATCGTCATCTTCACATTTGGGTATCTCGCGAGAACACCAGTGACATCCATCTTTGCGATTTGGAATCTTGTGGTGGTCAACAAGCTCTAGATTCCGATATCGCTGCGAGAGCACCCAGAACCAAAAGTTACTTATAGCTCGCGGAGAATCTTCGACTGTCCTTACCTTAATCAAGATTAAATCACCAACTCCAAACACTAAACCCCTTTGTGACAAATCTCCATGTGTGAATACTATGACAAGAACGGTGTCTAGATTAATTTGCAGAGGCAACGGTTCGTTCTAGCCTTTCTAGGAAAAATGTTCAATGTAACACCGCAAAGACCGATCGTTACCTCACGCTCGGCAATTTAGAAGAATGTCTCGATCGAGAACAACTACTCTTTCTTCAAAGGGGTTACCATGAATAAAGTCAGTTGCCCATGTGGATTGAACAGGGTTCCAAACCCCATCCCCAAAGTAATTCTCCATGATTGTCTTATTCTCCACGCAGTGCTTTTCCACAAGATCTATGAGTACGCGCCCATTGCCGAGTTTAGGTACTCGTCAACTTTTCGATACTTATTACCTTCTTTGGTACATATTGTACGTGAACCCGACCTGATTTGATCCAATCTTTTATTTAGAGTGATGGCTGACGCTATCTTCTTTGGTGGTTATAGTGTGTAAGTGAACCCAACCCGATTTGATTATCAGCCATCACTCTAAAAAAGAGATTAGGACAAATTAGGTTGAGTTCACATGCCCTATAACCACCAAAGGAGATAGCGTCACCCGTCACTTTAAATAAAAGATTGGATCAAATCAGGTCGGGTTCACTTACGATAAACCTCCTTCAGGTCCATAAGAGTATATATAGTAAGCGTATTTCCCAGCCTCTGCGTTCATTCTGTGATATGTGATATATGTGCACCCCTTATTGCTACTTCTATTATAGAAGATTCGCGTTGCGAGAACACGGTTGCCAGCTGTTGAGGTAGCCTAGGGCAAATCGAAAGATGGTCTCCCGGTATGCAGTTATGGAAATATCGGTCTTATTCCGTTTTGCGATCGGTTTGATGCCGTGGAGAATGTTTCGCAGTGGTGGTGTGTGTTGTTTAAATGTCTCGTGCTACTTCTACCTTGATAGGACAGAGGCATTGAAGATCGGGAGGAAAATATCTGGATGCTGGATCTTTGTAAGTGTTGAGGAACATATAGCCGGGCGAAAAAACGGCGAATCTACCACCAACCACGTATGCTTGACATATGAATGATTTATTACATCTAAGTCCTGACACATGTATGACGCACAAGATTCCTAACCGCAGGAAATTCGGATCTGTCAACCAATGTTTCGGTTTCCTACCGTTATCCTCCCGTAACGACCAATTAAATGGACGACACACATGACATGAATCCGAATAGGTCAAGGGAGCGGCTTAGACTGCAATTGCAAGTTCTTTGGATATCTCTTCATTTTGCCTGAATCCTCGATGAATTCTTGAATTCCCTTCTCAATCCATACTATTATAATAGTAGTAATTGGGGTGATGGAGGAACCCTGCCCTATTTGAAAGATTCAGAACGTGGTGTATATATACATCCAGCTCTCACTATAACTTTGATCCTATGACATATCATTAGCTCTGAGAAGCTCCTGATGAAGCTGTCTGGCGTCGAACATTCTGAGGTGGGGTCGGCTTTTGCTCGTGAGTGTGATGGACTAGGCTCGGGTATGGGTCACATGACCCATAACTTGTATATTTGTCCTGTATTCCCTTCCCGAGTTCTGTTTTCCTTTCTTTCTTTCTTTCCTCGGCCTTTGGATTCTTGTATGATCGCCCCTTAGCTTAGTACAACGAATCCATTACTTATGCTTTGGGCTTGGGTCATCACAGTGAGCTCTTTTCGATTACAACTTCATCTGTAACATTTTGTCGTGGTGTCAGGGAAACTGTGGTAATAATACTAGTCATTTCAAGCAACTCATGTGATTTAAGTACTAGGTACTGCCAGCAGCAAGCAATGGTGCTAGGAACTATATGTGTAGAGGGAAACTAAAAAGAGAATGGATTCTATGCCATCACCGAAAATTCCTGATAGCGAAATATTGTTGTGAAACAGGGGCGCCACGTGACTCACATGACCGGTCAGCTGACCGGCGGCTCAGGCAGACTTCGGTTCATTAATCATAAATCTCCTCGGCTTCTGCGGAAGGATCGGCGGCATCCCGACAATGCGGTCATCTGAATTAATAAATCAAAATGAACGTATTAGCCTGACGATGGGAGATACTAGATGTTGCTGTAAATTTGCGACAGATATTCGTGGGAAGCCTGCGACTGCTGTTGTTGTTCGGTTTCCATGTCCAATCTTCGGTGTGGGATACAAAAGCACACGCGCTTGGAAGCCTAAGCTCTCGAAACTTGAACTCGATATGATACATATGTATCGTAGTACGGTGGGTATAGTTACGGTACTCATTTGATATGGTACCTTTAATTGCCCAAGCCTTCTGAGCTAACCATCAATCCCATACATGATAGGCTATGATCCTACTTAGCATAATATGTAATAGGAATCGGCTGAGGATTTGAAGGCTTTGAAGGATGTAGTGAACTATGATAGCAACCAAAGCGGTATGTATGATACAGTACTATATAGGGTCTACCTCCCAGCAAATTAAATGCGGGTGCGCGGGAACGTTGAGGGTGATGGTTCTACGAACAACCCCTCATCGCGATTCGCGCATCCGAGGCATAGTACCTGCATGTCAGATGCAGGAGCTTCGAGACATCACATTAGGGCCTGTTCGCTCGCCTACGGTTCAAATAGTTTGGAGTTATCTATTATATTGACACGCTGAATCATAACGGCAAAGCGCCATTAAGGTTAAACTAACTGGCCACTAGACATCGCTTTCAGATTCAGCCCCGATGCTTTCTGATAAAGGCGCTTTGTCGTCTACGATTGGCGTCTCTATATAATTTCTCTCGCAATCTGAGGTATCTCGGAGTGAAATGACGAATGGCAGCTGGCTCCTTAAGTTGTGAGCTGCACTACATATGATAGGTAGAGTACGTCACCGCCGCCGCTTCAACGGATCCCGTTGCGGCTCTGTTAAAGGAGACGACTTCCTTTGCACAAATACGCCAGAATCGGGAGGGTGTATTATATAATGCGTCTTCTCAACGATCACTTAAAGGAAAGCGGAGGATGGCTAAATAAATCACTACCATAATATGTACCTATTTGCTTTTGATTTATCCCAACAGTAACTAAATTCCCGCGGCAGGGCGGTTCAGCAAGCGGGAATCCCCGAATCTATTATTCGAGCTAGCAATGGCCAGGAGCTTTGTCCCTGATAGTTATCTAAATATGAATTTCTAGCTCCTGAGCAGCTGAGCTATATGCACATGTATCATGATGATCGCTGGCCCGCTCATGGGGCCAGCGGTTTGGTCCTGTATCATTTAGTTTTGCGCACATCGTTGTATTAAGTTACTATGATATTTAGCAAAGCTCCTAATTGGCGGAGTTCTCCATCATACTATAGTCCGAAGTATACGCCGTACATTCCTCGTATTCCTTCTCTTAACCCATCTATGAGCATAATAGAAGTAATCCTGTTGAGTCTTAGCGGCCATGCTGAGGTTGCCTGAGGGTCGCCCACAGGGAGGGAAGCGTACGCTTTCTTATACGAGGTAATTTTAGCATTGCTATGTCAAACCTCAGGTTGATGAAAGAGAAGGGACATTGTGAAAGCATAAACAAGGGCGTTGAACCAAATTCCTTAATGCCTGTGTAGCATAAAGAGCTAAGATAGATGTGGTCTAATGATAATAGCGGGAAAGATTAAGCACGGTATAGCTCGGGCAGAGCTTGGGCAGGCAGTGCGTGCCAAGGGAGAGAAGATTCCAGCCTTCGCGGCACGAAGAGCTATCGGAGATCCTTTGTTCCGGAAGGATGGAACCGTGATTGGATGATGTACATAGTAGGATCTGTCTACGGCCAACCGCAGTTGCAGGGCATCGGATTACATATGATATTATTATTCGTGTTGCTTCGTCAACATCCGCTAATTTTATTCTTTATTTGAGCAGGTAAAACTAGCCAACACAGAATATGGTAGGGAAATATGAACGTTATCAGTAGAATATCATGGTTATG
The DNA here is from genome assembly GCA_019804575.2 of Pseudotulostoma volvatum. Lineage (NCBI taxonomy): Eukaryota > Fungi > Ascomycota > Eurotiomycetes > Eurotiales > Elaphomycetaceae > Pseudotulostoma > Pseudotulostoma volvatum. The sequence goes on along the minus strand of JAHQZX020000163.1, from coordinate 42,131 downwards.
TACCGATTGTTTAACTATTTATACTCTTAATTGACTAGACCATTTGGATCATTCATCTACGACCATGTATATATGTAGCTATTTGCCTGACAGCAAGACTTGAAGGAAATAACAATGGAAGAAACCGAGGATCCACTCTAACATGATAAGCGTGAAGCTGTTTTTATTTACTATGTACGAAGGACAGAGTAACTTTAATTAATATAACTATAAAAAGCGAAGAACGAAGGAATCATCCAATTGACCGGGATTGGGGTTATTTCTGGTTAGTGGTGGGCTGCGTAGCAACCTCTTATTAGCCCGTGACCTAAAGTAGCCCATATACTAATGTACTAGCAACATGTACTACTGCTAGGGCTTCGAGAGACCTGATAGAGCAAGATCTGGGCTTCTTGGGCAGCTGTATGAGGTAGTATACTGTACGTACAAGTACGTATGGACTTACTGGTAGTGATGATAGTATGATATATATCTTCAGGAGAAGAGTTGATTATAAGGCGAAGGAAGAAGAGAGAAGACATGATACAGGCTCCTATGGCATGATATCATTGAATCTAGAGCCGTTAATCCGATAACTTTTTTCTTTTATATGATGCAAGCATACTGAAGGTACCGTACATTACAGTACCTGGAGCAGGGCAGAACGTATCATATGATATTAGTATGTATTTCTGGGCAGTTACATAATGCATGTATGGGTAGTACTAAATTATAATGAAGTACCGACCCAAAGGACCAAAGTCCGCTGATCGCTTAAAAAGATCCGCAAGTTTCTGCTTTGGGCAAGCGGGTTTTCCCATCGGCGTTGCCCTTGCAACAGAGAACAAGGCCTGCTTTGAGCTTCAATTCAACATGGGAAATCTTTGGCAAACCCTTTTCAGCTCACTTCTGAACATCACATCACTTCTCTTTCTTCCCCTCTTCTCGCTTTCAGCTTTTCCTTCACTTTCTCGCCTTCCCCAGAATTCATGCTTCCGTCTTCTACCTATCTTGCCAATTCTGCTTCCCCCTCCTCAGCTTAATTGCCCTTCTTCAAGCCTCTTCAATTCTCGCACTTCCCTTCTCTCGACGGCCTTCCTACCTGTCGACCATTTCTCGCTTTGGAATAGTCCAGGTTAAGAAACCGAAAAGGTGTTGAAGACTATTTTCTCTTATCTACGCCAGTCATGTCTTCCTAGGCCCTGACTTCGATTTCGGACGGCTCTGGTTCAGAGTGACTGCCTGGATTTCGAAGCTGTATTCGAAACGGTATTGGGAGCCATATAGGCCTATCGCTGAACAGTCACTAGAGAGGTCTATCGGGAAGCCTGGCTGGAGACTGCATATATCAGCGTTGTATACCGGAGCCCTGTGGGCTCGCAGCACATACATTTGGTTTCGCTTCTGGAGGCGTTTCTAGCTCGATATTATTAAATCGTTCAGTGGTCGACAGGTGACTAGCTTCCGGACAGGTGCTTCCTGTGCTTGACATGGATCACTCATCACCTCTGGCTGCAATTCAGCCCCCAGCGGTGCTCTTCCGGCACGGTTTTCGATCTGACGTGCCCACTTCGTTTTCGACGTTCAGAGCTGTGGGCGGCGTCCGGCCTAATAATTTTAACTTCAAAGACTTGTCCGTGGCAAAGTCTCCTTCAGACTACTTCAATGTAAAATCGATCCATGGCTCTTCTCCTGCAGGAAGTCTCGCAGCGGACTTGTCCCAGAACTTCCACATTGGTCAGAGGTTTGTTTTGCAAATTGGGATCTATCGTGTTGAGCATGGGCGGCACTGATTCTATGATAGCCCTCAGCTGGTCACACCTCGTAGATCGTTGTTTTCCTCGAAACTGTTTGGTGCTGAGCATAAACATGGTAAGATAGCTATGATGGGGCTATTGGACTGATCCAGTTACTGAAGCCCATGCAGAAGAGATAATGACGACACCCCCTCTCCCGTCCTCATCGCCAGCGAACATGGAAATAATGGACATGTCGCCGCTACCACACAAGATCCCCTTTGCTTTGACCACCCAGATTGGGCTATTGTCCCCCACGCCAGAGTCTCCATTGGCCGATGTAAGCATGTCTGTCGCGGCAAGCCCACTACAGGAATCTCCAGTAGAGGATCACAAGCCCACGATTCTACAAGAGTAAGACAGACCCTAGTCCTACTTGTTCGTGTGGAAATTATCTAACTTCCCGGGTGGCTGCTTAGAAAGAAGCGCCCAATTTTTCTTCGACCATCTCTAGTCCGTGCTAAGGCGCATTTGGCATATTCTTGTATTCCTGACGCTTCTCCGGAAAGCCGGTCACCGCCGTTCAAGTTTGGCAATGGAACTGACACACCCATGTCCCTCGAGGACATGTTCGAAGAATCGCCTCAGCAGGATCGAGTGAAGAATAACAATATGTCAAAGGACTTTGTTGGTCCTCGCTTGAAGCCTCCCTTCGGGAGCGTTCCAGGTAATGGTCGTGGTTCGGGTTCTCCCACCACTGGTGCGATCCGCAAGAACTCTAGCCCGTTCATGCGGCGCAAGCAATGCAGAAGATCCCTCAGTATGTTCGAACATCCCGATGATATCGTTTGTTCAAAGGATCCCGGCTTGTCCCCAGATGCGCCATCGGAGGTCGTCATCGATGTTGAACCAGCTTATATTCTACAACTGCCCCATTTCATCCCTGAGGATCAGCCTGATACCCTGCCTCGGATTGACAAGGATATACTTGTGGATTTGCTGGATGGCAAGTATGATGACCGATTTGAAAACATCATGATAATCGATTGCCGCTTTGAATACGAGTTCGAGGGTGGTCATATCAACGCGGCTGTCAACCACAACGACAAGGAATTTCTGGCTACTCAGCTTTTCAGCGACCCCAAGGATTGCACCGTTTTGATATTCCACTGCGAGTATTCAGCTCACCGAGCTCCCATCATGTATGTTCCTGTTCTTCCCTACCATGTTATCAAACTAGGATCCTAACTGAGTTCTAGGGCATCTTTTATTCGTCATCAGGACCGTGCCTTTAATATTGATCAGTACCCAAAGTTAACGTATCCCGAAATGTACATCTTAGATGGAGGATACAGTGCTTTCTTTGCGGAGCATCGATCCCGCTGCAACCCCCAGAACTATGTGGAAATGGCATCCAAGGAACATGAACACGCTTGCGAACGTGGGCTTGGCAAGGTCAAGCAGAGGTCGAAATTCGGCCGAGCAAAGACCTTTGCTTTCGGGCAGCAGTCTCCGAGAATGGAGGACAGCCCTAGTGAGAGGTGTCAGAACAACTACAACCGGGGTTTGGAATCTCCTTTTGAGGAAATCTCTAAATCTGCTCGACTATCTGGACGTCGGATGCTGTCGTACTAGAGTCTGTGTTTGTTCATTTGAGATGACGCTTCTCACCGAGATCTTCTCCTCGCTTGACATATCTCGACAATCTCTGTTATGCAGGCATTCCTGTCTACGATCTTGTCATTTCAGAAATCATTCCGGACCTCGAAATGACTGCAATACTTCAATTAAACCTTTTTGTTCTTTCTTATTATTTTATTTTTGCTATCCCTTTTGTAACCAAAGCGGCAGCGTCAACAAGATCTCAGCATTGGATTCCCTGCACCGAGAATCCGGAGCGCCTACTTAAATAACCGTCATCACATTACGATTGCATTCGGCTACGTTACCAGGGCAGCTATATACTATAACATGACGTCGAACATAATTTTCGACATGACCATCCGACAAAGCCCCGACCATGCATCAACGTATTTCGCTCCAGCAGACAGCCCTGTGCCACCAACACCATCCTTAATTTTCTTATGTTTCAAACTAGCTAGTTTAAAGATTTCCACGGAGGGAAGGAAAGAGAAACGAAACAGAAAGTCCATAAAGTATTGGTTAATAACCACTAGAAAACTGTCAGAAGAAAAAAAAAGAAAAAAAAGGAGAAGAAAAAAAAAAGAAAAGGAAAAAGAAAAACGATGAAAGAAAGAACACGCTCACTTCTTTCCTCTATTCATTAGATTCACCTCACAGGCCAACGGGTTCTCCTTTCTCTAAATCGTGTTCCACTACTTCCTTGCCCATCCGGCTTTCTTTTTTTCTTTTGTACAATCGATGGTAGAGTGCGCTTTGGTTTGTCACTATCACGGAGCAAGCTTGTCCGGTTGTGAGTGGAGGTCTGATGGATAAGGTGTCGGTAGCCTTTCGCTTTCCATGCTAGTCTAGACATGTAGAGGGCGTTAATATTAATGTCGCACCAGAATATGCACACAGTTATACATATGCATGAGAAGGCTAGAAGCTGTAGGTATACAGAAGGACCGTCTCGGCGGAAGCCTTTATCCTCCAGCTAAAGGAATAACCTAGATACCATTGATCATTCCTGAATGCATGACGGAGTGTCATCATTTCGTTCCTCACGATATCTCTTATTCTCAATAATAATCATCTTCCTAATAACAGGCAGGTTAGGTTGTGCAATAAGAGAAGTGATGTTCTATATACCGAATGCACTGTAGTTAGTATCATACTATGTATGATATCATCAGGGAAGGTTTTTGGTAAATGGTAGGCGGTCAGGCTACTTGGTACTATATGATGTCATAGTAGCTTACAGAGTGACTTATACCGCTATTAGACTAGTCCCAATCTTAGCGTAAAATCACATGATCACAACAGATGTATTAGACAAAGTATTTTAACTAACTTGTAACGTTATCTTAGATCCTACTGAGCTACTGCCAGAAGCATGCGAGGAATATTGAAGATGTGTGAGGCTGTGGCCTATTGCCACGCCCATATCGAGAGCCCAGTGATCATCCCGTCCGCGTGCCTTACGGAAATGTGGTACCGGTACCGTGCAAAAATATATCTATGATTCTTGTTCTTCCCACAGAGTGGGTGATATAGCTATTATAAGATAAGTGGCCTCTACCGCTAGTCTGATTATATACATTCATCTAGTGAAGGATGGGTAAGACCTAGGCCTAGCTAGGTAGTTATGTCAATCTTACACTAGATATATATGTACGTACACATCCGTAACCGCCTCTTACAAAAGAGGAGTTGGATACAACAATTCGCCATCTTAACCGCGCCGTCCGCTAGAATACCTTCCTAGTTCACATCAATCTCAATGTTCATGATGTGATTGACAGTGTTACGAATCGGCCCATTGACCCTGATAGCCATGATTTTGCCCAGCTTCGGACCAAATTCGCGGACAATGTCCGCTCATTTAAGAACAAGACTCTAGAACGCCTCGTCATCGCAGTACGCCAAGCAAAAAGAAACATGATTTCTCTGCGTTTAATGATCGTTTCAAAGTCTTTAGGTTCCTATCCCGTCACAGATTCCTCGCATAGGAGAATGGCTAACCCTCTTTTGGAATCCCAGCCCACATAACCACTAGCCAATCATAGAGCAACGCTTTTTAGCGCCAAGTTAGTTACTGCCAGACTCTGCCGGCTGAGCATCGAGCTATCGCAACTTTTTTCGTCCAAGAAAAGAGTGGGGAAAAAAAGACTACCTAATAAGAATCTTGCGAAAATCGAATAGTGAATCGATGACAACTGCCGCAAGTAATGTTCTTATTCATACAATATGACGAATTAACATTGTCGTCGCAAAATGCCAGAGAATTCAGTGATGTCTAAGAAGCGGCGCCGGGAGCCATACAATGTCGATGTCAAATTAGTAGAGATATACGAAGATCTGGCGAACGAAAGGGATGAGGTCAAGTTGAAAGCTGCGCAGGAGCTTCTCTCCCGTTTCACATCGAAGAGCAACCCTACGGAAGAGCAAGTCCAGAAAACGTTACAGAGACTCTTTCGCGGACTCTGCAGCGGCCGTAGGGCTGCCCGAGTTGGGTTCTCAATCGCTCTAACAGAACTTTTGGGTCTGGTGTTCTCTCCACACGAGGAGCCTAGTCCATCCAACTTAAATATCCCGAAAGTTTTAGATATTTGGCATTCTCAAACAGATGCTACGGGCGGCGATTCAGGCCAGGTATGTATCTTCGAAGGGAAATAATACTTATTATATAAATTCTTCATCATCTAAAGTTGACTGCAGGAAATTAGAGATCATCATTTTGGCCGATTGTTTGGAGCAGAAGCAATCATCCGATCGGGGATATTATTCCGGCCTGATGTCCCATTAAAGGAATGGACCAGGCTCCTAACCCTGGTCTTTGACCTCGCAAAAGAGAAACCATGGTTGAGGGAGGAGTGCGGGTGGATCGTATATTGTTTTATTATTGACGGTCTGGCTGGCGCTAAATTCGTCCAGATGGCCTTACATCAGCTTTGCTCAAATGGCCTCGCATGCACCCCGGAAGGAGTTTCAGTCTGGATCGCTGCCAAGGATGCATTCCCAGATGTCGCTTATCCCGAGAATGTCTGGAAATATGATGACCCTCTGAATGCTCACAACAAGAGCAGCCTAGCACGGATCATGAAAGAGTCTTCAGTCCCAGAAGGCGACTCCAGGAAGGAGGGAGGGATCGTGAAGCAGTCTGGGGTCTGGAACTCAAAGCTCCATTTTGCCTGGAATACTATCTTGACCAAAATTTACGATGGGGAATCCGAACAGAAAAAGTCGAAAGATAAGGCATTGAGATCATCGCGCATAAGCTTTGTTGATTTTTGGATCGAAGTCGTTGATAGTGAGTATCCTGTCCCTATTACTTCGCCGCATGAGAAGTTGATCATCTGCTCCACGTAGGTAATCTATTCGCTGCCTCATCTTCAGAAGAACGGAAATACTGGGGGTTCCTGCTTTTCATCAAGGTCCTTGACGAGGCGCCTTCATATCCGGCTTCTCTTGTCTTTACCAGGAACCTCACAAGGTGTTTAATGAATCAGCTTGCGGTCGAAGATAGGTATTTGCATCGACTGGCGGTAAAAGCAGCGAAATCGGTCCAATCTCGCGTGTCAAACGAACCTGATTTTGCGGCTACTGCTGTCAGTGGACTGTTGGAATCGACGGGGTCCGTCGGCTTCGACCGGATAACGAGGACCGGAACGATCGAAAAGATCGTTACTGAGGCTAGTCCTAACGCTTTGAAGCAGATAGTTTCGCTTTTTGAGCGGTTAATTGCAATGCCTGGTGCAGCTGAAACTCAAGCGGCAGCGTCAAGCCGTCAGCTCCTTTCTGGCCTCCTGCTCTCGATTATTAAGTCGCGGAGTTCTGCGAGCGGAGAATTTAGGCCGATCATGGAAGACATACTCTTTGTCCTCGTGCGATTCGCGTATTTCACCGGTCAAGGCAATGAAAAGGAAAAGCACTCAATGCCGGAGCCTTCCTTGACGCTAGTCACTCAGCAGCTTTTCCAAACCAGAATTGTTTCCTGCTTGAATAGCCTGATTATTGCCCGTAAAGAACCTGCCACCTTCTGTTATGCTGTGATACGGAAGATTCGTGACAGTGCTAAATCCATGGAGTTTGGCAAATTTATCATCGAACTAGATGATAGTATCCGTGAGTCAGTTAAAAGGGCATTCAAGTCATTAAAGAAACTCTCTAGCAAAGTAGGCCCTTGTCGCGCGTACGTCTTCATCATCTGAACCTAATATGAAACAGGAGAAACATACTGAAAAAGGAAAAAACGCTTCCGGTGTCCAAGCATTCAGACTTCTTTACGCGATGGCGATTTTGCAAGTATACAACGGTGATGCGGACGCAGTCTCAATGATCAATGAATTGGAATTCTGTTATTCCAGGTTTTGGTCTGATAAGAAATCGAAGGAAGATAAATCCGATGCTTCTGATGCCTTAGTCGAGATTTTGCTGAGCTTCGCCTCAAAACCCTCGCAATTATTCCGTCGTATGAGTGAACAAGTCTTTGGTGTTTTCGCGGGCCAAGTGACTGCTAACGGGCTCCAGTCATTGACCTCGGTAGGTGAGTCACTGACTTCTTACTCTTTCCGGACTAACCCAGGTTGCAAATTTAGATTTTGGAGGCGAAAGAAAATATCACCGGCCAGGAGGAGTTATTCGAACAACAAGAGGACGAGGAAATGATGGATGCCAACAGCATGGGCGAAGACGATGATGTGGAAGAAGTCAGCGCAGATGTTTCCGGAACGGTGTCTTCGAACGACGGTAGTAGCGGTGTCGGCGATGCAGCTTCATCGAGTGATTGTCAAGATGGGGACGAGGATGAAGATGAGCTAGCTGCCTTCGATGCCAAACTCGCTAAAGCACTCGGTACTCATCGCGCTGATCAAGACCTAAACAAAGGGTCTGACGACTCGTCAGATGCTGATATGAATGATGACGAGATGGAAGCCTTGGATGAGCAGATCTCAAAAGTCTTCCGTGCTCGAAGCCAAGCCACCAGCAAGAAGAAAGATAAAAAAGATGCCAGGGAAGCTATGATCAACTTCAAGAATAGAGTGTTGGATCTCTTGGAAATCTACATAAAAAAATGCCACTCCAATATACTTGCTCTTGATCTTCTCATTCCACTTCTGAGGCTCACGCGACTGTCAACTGTGAAGCAAGTCTCCCAGAAGGCCAATGTGGTGCTGCGCGAATACACCAAGCTCTGCAAGGGCCCAGCTCTCCCAGCTCTGGAGACTGCGAATCCGGTGTGGGAGCTGCTAAAAGCTATTCACGAAGAAGCAATCCTCAGCGGGCCGCCCGCACACGCATCAGCCTGCAGCCAAGCCAGCCTACTGCTAGTTAAGATTCTGGTGGGATATGATAAGAGTACTATATCTGGCGTGGTCGACATTTACGCGGCTACGCGCAAAGAGCAACTTCTCAGCAAGAAATGCCACGTACCACCTTCCTTCTTCACCGAATGGAACAATTGGTGTGTTTCTGCGAGTAAGCAGTTGAAATTGGCAACTTCGAAAAATCAGTAGCCAGACAGTTTTGAGGAGCAGTACGATCGATCAACTGACTCCTATGTAGTAGAGTCTAGACATAATTGAAAAGTCCCTTGGCTGGTATATATCTCTAATAATCTATAATCTAGTAATTAGAGATCGAGTCATCGTTATTCCATAGGCATAGCTTGCATACAGTAATACTAACATACGTATCAGGTAGGTATCACAGATGGGCTGTATGTTTATAGCCTATAAAATGGCCTATAGGTGGGCTATAGCCCTATATAAAACCCTCCAGATGCCTAGGTATAGATAGGAGTCCGCACTGCCGGCTACGTATACCTTAGGCAAGGTGGTTTTACATCGCTCCCTACCTCCGTAGGCATATCTATCTCTACGAAGAATGTAATATGCATACCTACATGTACTTAACCGAGTATAAATAGTGTTAGTATCATAGTAGTAGAATATAAAATCAACCTTGTAACGATAAGTTAAAACCTATAACTCAAATGTCAAAAAAAAGGTCCATGGATTAAACAGCCATTTTAATATAGTGATGCTAATCCGTCTCCTCTATAACTTCCATCTTCATCCCAACCACGATCTTGCCCTCACTGCGGGGCGCTCCCCGCATGCCAAAGCATGGCTTCCATTTCATGCTGTCGTCCCCCCGACGGTAGGACATGAGCGTGTTCCACGGCTCGGCTGTATGCTTGATAGCCGTCTCGGGATCCACGTTCGGAACCTGGCATCGGGTATAGCGGGAGATAGTGTCGACATCTAAGCCTAGTGATGACGATTCTTCATTGCTACAGTCAAGACCACTGAACCGCACAAGTTTCCACGAGTCCTCGGCCCAGGGAGTCCGGTCCGGATGAGGGTCAGTTCCGGGGTCTGGCGGATGGTGAGAAACTCATGCGTCTGCGCATCGACGAGCATCCACTGTCAGTCGAGATCCTGTTGTGATTGAAAGAGACTGCAAGACGACAAGCATTTGTCAGTGATGAAAGATTCTCTTTTCCCATTTCCTCTATGGATCCTTTTCTCTTTCGGTTCGATTCATCCGGCAGTAAAAAAGTAGAGACAGAGAACCCTTGAAGCGAGCCGGGAGTGCGAGGTATAAACATAGTTATTATTAATAAACATTGATGCTTGCTTGCTTGTATTAGACTCCGCTTCCGCGCAGGGCATGAATCTAGTAGTGGCTAAATAATGTACGGAGCGGTAAGGAATCACAAGAAACGGTATATACAATTCTGTAGAAGGGGAATCGAAGACACATTGATTCAGCTGCTGATGCCACCACTCTATAGCCTATAGCACCCAACGTTAAAGTGGTACCCCAGACCCGCTAGGTACTTGAACAACCTTGCGCTGCTTCGAAGCCGATAGGACATGCTTCTGTTTTATTTTTGCGATAGAAAGAAGAGCATAAGATATTCCTCCAGGAAATGGTGTAATGTTGTGATTATTAAGGCGTGGCTCGAAAATCTGCTAGCCACTTCGGGATAGATCGGACAGAAACAGCATTGATACCGTGTTACGTACGCACTCAGTCTCAATTTGCAGGAAAGACAGTCCCATAAGTTCAATCGTCCAATACTGAAGCGGAAAAGATGAATTCGTACATGCCAAATAGCCGGGACTCAGTAGGGTACTAGAGCAGTAAATAATAATCCACTCGGGCAAGTTGCGGTGGACTGGGCAGTCAAGACCGTCCTTGACACGCAGTTTGATGCTTATTAGCTCATCGAACTCTTCCTCATGGTTTCAGGAGAGCGTGGCGAGACTCAGCCTTGGAGATGATCCGCACTTTCATCGACCATCCAGATGCGTATATATTCATATGATATGATATGATATGATACTTCTTTCCTACCAGCTCCTCCGGATTGAAAACAGCTTCTTGATGAAGCATCCTATGGTGTCGTTCGTATTATATTGGTACGTATGATCTACTCCAGCGCTGAGCTTGAGAGGGTTGATGAAATAATATTCCCTTACACTAAATAACTACCGAATGGTTATCGCTTCAACAGCAGTTTGATCTTCCCGACACCTGATTGTCATATTATAACAAGACAGCTCCCTCCAATACACAAGTATCTGAAGCTCTGAGGCATATATAGAAGATACTCTTATAAATTGTCCATGGCATAGGAAACCCTAGAGCAAAATTCAAGTACCATGAAACTTACCATACACCTTTACTCAGCCTCGTCTTCGTTCTTGTGGTTTAGGGAACTATCTACTGCCCTAGGATTTCCGTGACATATAAGTATTTTCAGAAGCCTAGGTTCAGAGAATGATGCTCTGACAGGCACAGAGCAAAATATATTATGCGTTGTAAACCATACACTATGCCAGGTCTGGCAGAGCAGTGGCGGACATTCAAGAGAGAGTGACGCCGAAGTCGACTCACAAAAGTGGCCACAACATATCGGAGAAATCGTAAAATTAAAGAATATATGCCAATAAGTAAAGTTACGACTTAGTTTCTATTATAGGAGGCCGGCAAAGTAGGATTGAATCGAGTTAAAGATCACCTGATTTTGGTGAGGGAAAACCCAAGTTCCCCACTTTATGTGCATACTGCACCAATTTAGACGTGTACTATTCCTATTTGGGACTAATAAGATATTCACACGTAACTTATACTTATCTACCTCGTTACTGGAGATCTACCTTCTGGTGTAATGTGAGATCCTTTCCATCCTTTAGATGCAAGTCCTTGCCGATATAAATCCAACTATTAAAAGAGGCAGAAATGGTCCTGCTACCGACTTGAGCTAACGCGGAAGGAACATTGATTCGCACGCCTCTAATCAGTTAGTGTAGCCACTGACACTCGCATATCATTCGGCACGACACTAAAAAAGTACTTGAAAGTTCAGCGGAGTTTAGAAAAGGACCCCGACCACAGTGGGCCTCGTCCACCAGCTCCTCTCCGATCTCACACCCGTTGCGCTTCAAAAGAACATCCGGCGGGCATAGCAACCTATGAATGATGTGCTAATTAGCATTTGTACATTTTGGTTTCCTTTGGCACTATAACAATTCCCGTCACCAGATCCCCGCTTGTATAGAACTTTTTTATGTCATATTAGGATCCTTAACGAGGGAGGGTGTTATATAATAGTATACAAAATAAAGAATAGATTACTGTAGGAAACTAAGCGAGAAGACATTTGTCACGTGTATTATATTACTAATGTAGCTTATTAATCATTAAAAAAGTCCCTTGGGCCGCTTTTATATGTCCGCCACTATAGGACAGAGCCCTCCACAATATCTCTTGAGCTCTACTTCCTGGTATTTGTGGGGGGGGTTTCAAGTCAAGGACATGTGGAGTGTTGGTATTATTATTGGCTTATAAATAATAACTGCCCGTGTACGCGGTAGTTACTAATAATAATCTCCAAATGGAAGTCGCTTCCTCAATAGAGGGAAGCAATAGTTAAAGAACCTAAGAGTTTCTTCTAGTCTACATCTATAGCTAGCTACCATCAACTAGATGGTTTCCTTTCTTCTCTTTTGAAAGATTGGCTGGATGCACGGGAACGACATCTATCTTCAAAATAGCAAGCCTTCCAGTTTCAGATCAATCAGAGAGCGAATTGAAGTTGCTATCTTCTTCCGAGCTTCCGAGTGCTTTGTTTGTTTGATTAGCCAGCATCATATATATGCGGTCTGACTGTCCCCATTTGGATTTCTCTTGACACGAACATACGAACATATAGTTTGGTTGGGTTGTCCGGTTGTCATCATCGTATAGCGGATGGGTGTCCTGGCTCTAGAGAGGGTGAAGGTTCGGTTCGATCCACAATGACTGTAGAGTAGTGAGCGGGCTCTTCGTATGCGGTGATGTCCTTGGGTCCTTGGGGGGGGGGCACGGTCAAACATACCAAGTCGAAATACCGGACCCGATGTCTTTTATCTTACGCAACTGCAACTCCACAGCGCTGTCGAACGTAGAATGATCACTAAAATATATGGACAAGTGGTTCTTAGAGTCGATCGGCAGCTGACAGACCTCCCTGGACGATAGTTAAAAATTTCCGGAATTCGTCACAAAAGAAAACAGTGATGCCACCAAATGGCCTCCTCCTGGGACAGCCACGACGGCGAGGATTGACATCGTTCGCCGCATTTTGGTTGAGTTTCTGGAAAGGCTGACGAACGATTGTTGGTGCCTTCATGGTTGGATATAAGCTATCTGCGCGTTCCCAACACAGTGATAATTTACGTGTTCCTTCCCGAGCCCCGGATTTATAGGATGGTGATGACCGCAAGGAATAGGATTCGGGATTCTGTGATGAAAAGATCCTACTACATAGGCCTATACTGAGAATCAATGGGCATAGAGCATGAACATAAGGGTTTTCAGACTCAATAATATAGACCCAGCACTCATAGATTAGTAATGGTTATGGTATGTGTAAATACAGAGAGATCTGGTGTAAAATCAAATTAGAAGAGTGGCCATTTGCTTCCAACTGCTGCTCAATCAAGTGGAACCTACATATGGAGTTGAGGCCACTATACATAGGACAATATTGGGGGTACATATTTGTATCTACATGCTATATCGACAGCAGAATCTGGAATCGAAATGGAAATGGTATGGCAGATAACATCATGTCTAGCTTTCTCAATTCACAGTACGAGCGGGCGGTGTCTCGAGTATCCAGCAGGTGGCCAGGGCCTTGATCAAGGCAATCGCAACCTCCTTGCCAGTTTCAATGTGTGCTTCGTCATACCTAGAAGGCACATGAAGGAAGAGAACACTTCGGGGCCTCCCTGCCAAGAATGCGGACGCCAGGCTCGTATAGAAGATGAACTCGCATAGAAAGCGGCTGGCATCGTCGGAGAGCCGGAGGTCCGCAGTATCTGGTGCGAGAGACTTCCATGTCTTGAGCAACCCGTCATCTGGCGGGCATGGAGTGACGATGGGGGGCGACGCTGTTGTATGCTCGGCTCCAGCTGCCGGTATCTCAGGTCCGGGCTGTAGGACGTACGGCAACCCCTGCTTCTTCCAGATGCTCTCCCCATCCTCATATCCTGTTTTCCCGTCGATATCTGGAATCATGTAGCAGTCACGGTGGGCCCGCTTCTCGACGGCGTAGAAATTCCTTATCGATGCGATGCCCAGATGGAGAATGAGGTCGGGCCGTTTGCCCCCATGATTTCTGGTATATTCGTCGAGAATGGCTGACAATTGGGTCCGGACGGCCGAGTAGGACACAGGAATAGGGTCGGGATGGGCATGGATGTGGATTTTCCGCAGTGCGGGTGGCACACCGTCCTCCTTCGGGGATGGAAGGGTCACAATTGAAGGAAGAGAGGAGGCGATCAGATATGATGCGTTGACCGTATGGTATTGGAAAGGCTGGAAGGACGCTATGTCAGCTCGTGAGGCTCCAACTTTATCACGCATAGCATGGCTGATTATTAGTGTAATATATATATATATGTACGCTGAGCGATGAAACATACACCAAAACCGGTGACGAACACGGTGATATCCTGCTGGCTTTCAGGCGTCACCGCGTTTTGATCATAGTCCTCCATGGAAGTTTGAATTGAAAATGCGCTCAATGTTAATTAATTATACTATATATAAAGTACATGTATAAAAGGAAAACAAACTATAGAGTACTAATCTATCATGTATATATATATATAATAATAGTATTATTGAAGCTCAGTAAAGTCTTTCATATGAATCATATCTTACTAAGATACTTGGATGATAGAAATGATAGGTCACCACTAGTGATCTATCTGCGGGGTTAGCAACCCCGCCTCGCTAGCTACAAGTGGTCTCAAACGCCCAATCATCATTTAGTAAGAAAATCATAAAAGGCGACCCTGGGATCATAGCCGATTGGCTGCGGGAGGGATCGGTTATGTAATACCGTAGAATAAGATCTGATAAATAAAAAGGAACTATCGTCTTGTCACCTGATCTAGGCAAGAGTCGGGCTGAAACTAGTGGTTGGATTGCCCTCATTTCTCTTCCAACCACGCTGCATCCCAGCGTTATAGTTCTGAATTCCCGTCTCTGGAGAAGGAATATTTCTATTATACTCATTGTTTCAATTCAAGCGAGATCTCACGCGCTCTACGAAACTGACTTCCAACGACAACGCCTAGTTTTAATTAGAATAGCAGCTTCCATAAATAGTATTGGTGAAAATGTCAGCCCCGGCCACAGGAAACCCAATCTTAACGAGTCGGACCATAGCGCTTAGGAGGCCAAAAATGAGATGGCAGCCTGAAATGGAGGTCGCACTCGTTAATGCTTTGCTGGAAGCGCAAGAAAAGGGCTTCCAAACTGACAGTGCTACATTCAAGGCTGCGGGTTGGGCTATCGCTCTCGAGGCGGTGCAGAGAACGACATCGCAGCCCATCTCGATCCATCACTTGAAGGTAAAACGCGATACCTTCAAGCATGATTGGAAAATATGGAAGGCTTTTATCGAACATGCTGGCATTGGTTGGGATTCAGAAAAAGGCGTCATAGCAGACCCAAATATACTCGAACGGTACTTCCATTCAAATCCTCGAGCAAGAAAATTCCGGGACAGACCTCTCCCTTATGCCGAAAAGCTGCAGACCCTCCTTGATGGATCATTGGTGAAGGTTGAGAAGCCGCCGACTACTGGCAACACTAGTCAATATGTTTTTCCGCACCCGGAGAGCCAGAGGGAAAATAAAACCTTGCTTTCAGACAAGGCGGACGATCGCAATGAGGTAGCCGAGGAATCTGAATCCCCTTGGCCGTGCACCGCTGTCGCTAGTCCGACATCATCAAGTCCTCCAAATAGCAGGCTTTCATTAAGTCAGACAGAAGATAACTCGGCGATTCTGACACGTCCTACGACACCTAATCCCAGTTCAACCGCTGCGGATCCTAACAGCCTTGATAGACCAGCGTCGGGTTTGAGGACTAGCAAGAGAGTATTGAGGGCTAGAAGAGAGGCCGACACAAGAAAGCGTAAAAAGAGCAGTGGTCATGTTCTGGTTGAAGTAGTTGATCGAATGACCGAGGAGTTAAACCGCTATAACAGACTGTTCGCGGATCAGAATCTACCTGCACGGGTCGCTAGCGTTATTGTTTCAGAGTTCAAAGACTTATCGACGGATGAACAGGATTATGTTAACATTGTGCTGGAGAGTAAGAGCAAGGCTAGCCTCTTCCTCGCACGTACCTCTGAGCAGCGTAGGGCTTGGGTGAATAAACTGATTTCTTGAATTTACCGGAATTGCGATGAGGTCTCGCAGTGTTCTTTGTGTACCAATCTTTTTTTCATTCTATTGATTTCATTCTCGAAATTCCCCGTATGCAGCTTGGTAACCCTCCTATGTTTCCTGAGCTATCCAATCCCATCATGGATTCGTGTCATCCTCCTCTCTACTATCAGACCCTGACCAATTGTCCTAGTCCTTGGAAATACTCGACGAGAAAACCGGGATCGTCACCGTGATTTTATCCTGCGGAAGCGTGACTATCAAACACATAACACTGAAATTCTCGCTATAGTATAATGGCTCCACCATTATGAAGGGGAGTACGCACCCCATTAGTATTTTCTGGTCATGGCAAATCGGCGGTTCGTCGATATGTCAACGAAAAAAAAAAAATTTCAACGGAATGTCAGACAAGGCGAGTCGCAGCACTAATCCCGGGGCAGCTACTTAAGCTATTAGTGCGGCTTTCTATTTCATTTGCTACTAGCTAGCCTATCTAGTCGCGTGTCAAATCATGGCTTTGGAACACAGAGTTCCTGTGCCCATGTCCGACAGGCCTGAACAGCCGGTTGATCGGAGTCAAGTGCTGAGCGCTCACCCTGGGAGATGACAATTCAGTACCTACCCCAGGCCACAAGATTAGGTTTAACTCCTCAAAGATACTGTAGTCCGTGCCGAAATCATGCATAACATATCGCGACGACCCTCCTAAGAGGTTGCTTTGGAGAGAAACATACCCCAGTTGCTATCCAGTGTGGCAAGGCTTGCCGGGAGGTATCGGAAACCATGCTCATACGCGCCAAATATGCCAAAGGGCATCGCCACTATGCCCCAAATTGCACAGCATTATTGAAATAGGTGGCACGACCTTAAAGTCTTTTGCACTCTTGACTCTTTCACAGGGAACTCCATTGGCGAAACAAAGTCTGCAATGTTGTGATAAAAGCCACTGATCTTCACCCAAGTTTAGCAATTACATTTCAGATTGCGGCTGTTTTACCAGCAAATTCTTGTCTGCCTTGTGCTGGTATTATCTAGGCGATAATTGACGCCTCACTATATACAGCATGCTAAAACTGTTACCTACAACGTGAAGCTGGTCATTAAACGTGTATCACACACACAATTTAGATAATTAGTACTATTCCTATATAGCTACATTCAAATATATAAATCAAGTTAAAAACCTCGCCCTCGTCACCAAGGAATATATCAATGCCATTTGGAGGTGGAGAAAGTCAGTATCGAGAACTGTCTTCTACAATATCAACGGACCGTCTGATCCGAACACAATTACACATCGAAAGATTGCCAGTGTTGGGTAAGCCATATACAATGCTTTATATGAAGCACCCTTTCCCTCACTATACCCTCATTGAACTCACCCTTTACTTCACCGGCCCGGCTCCTTTGCAAGTACGCTGGGAGAGGTAAGTGAATGCGGCGGTCCAGCTTGACTTACATCCGATTACGAGCATTGGAACCCACGCTTTGCGTACCTACTGCCGGGATCGGCCACTCTTAAATACAATGCAAATTGCCAGGCTTACATTTAATCCTTCCAAAGTTATCCTATAGCCCAACGGATACTTTAGTATACCTAAGTCACGAATGCCCATACCACAGAGGGTGTTAAGGACCTTCCAAGTTTTGCTTTAGCCAGTGCTGTGACAATAGATCCGATCACCCCAATCTCCCTGCAGAATAGGGCATCCCGTTCCATATCCATCGGGACATTCTCATAATCCACTGCTGACGTATAATTAGAGAAGGCAAATTCAATGATATTTTGTCTGATATAAAAGTTCGGACTATCATCTGTAGTGCCACTTGGCATTAGTAATTTGTTTTGTCTGCCCACTGACAGACTTGGTGCGTCTAGCGTGGCGCGCCACCTTCGGTTTTAAACACCGCAAAATGGGTCAATCTCCGTGCTGAACGGTGGGAAGGATATCTTCGTTCAGTTCAGTCCCGGTTTGTACGCATTTCTTTGGTGCGGGAAATTGACATCCAATCTGGTACTTTCACAGGTATTCTCTAGTGGTCTCGCTTAGCCTGTAGCCCAAATACTAATAATTATATATAGAATATGACGATTCCGTCGGTATTGAGGCAGGAATAGTCAAGAAGCCAGATTTTTAGGTGAACGCTGATAGACAGCAGCAACCTTCTCCTTGCCCGGTTTGGATCAACGAAACGGCTATTTGGAAAGCAAGCCGTCACTCGCTCGTGATATCAACAAATCGCTTGTCAGAACTAGGGGTGGTGGTATTTTGGTAAATCAAATAATTAAGCTGGAGTCGGGTCAATATCCGCAAGTGGAAGCAATATTTGCTAGCAACGAGGCTTCTATCTGGACACGACGGTATAAAAAGCAGCAGAACGATCTTACATGGCTAGCCTGGGCTCTTGATCTGGGCAATGAATGATAAACGTGCTACTATCAATGCGGAGTGTATAAGCAACATTCTTGGGCTCTTGAAGAAGCACACTTCCCAGGACAAACATACACAGGTCATTGAGGATTTCTTTGCTTTCACGGATTGTGAAGGTAAATTTGGTAGCTGGCGTAAGGATAAGCCGATACTATTCTGGAAAGTGGTTGCCGGTGAAGCACCTTATCTATAGCTCTCCGGTCTTATCAACACCCGCAAACTCAGTGCCATCGGAGCGAAGTTTTTCAGCCATGAACTTTGTTCAAGATAAATACCGGTCACCCCTCTCAGCTGATAAGACCGATAGGTATGCTTACATTCATCTACATGAATAGTAAGGTGCTGCGGCGACAGCCATCCGAGCCAGCTCCCACTTGGTATCATCTCACCGAAGATCAAGGGAGTTTGAGGAATCTGGCCTATGAATATGTCTGTAAATTTGATGATAAAGAGGCGAATACAAAAGATACTTTGTAGCAGCCCTATACTACCTATGCATACTACTGGTATTTTGGTATTTTGAAAATATCTACCAGGTAAATACCAGGTATTTTTTTTTTTTTTTTTAAATACCCAATAAGTTATACCATTTTCGACCCCTAGTCAGAACGGCTTTCGGCGTTCTGGCGGAGGAGGTGCGGTTAAAGTTCTTCTATCGAGTGCAATTCAAGAGCTTCTAGTGAGGTTTTTTTCTCACGCAAATAACGGTAACAGAGTTGTTACCAAGGTATAGTAGACATAATAAATTTATGGGAATCCATCATTATCAATTTTTTATTAACTGATCATTCTAGTTCATCCTCCCCCACCCCAAAACTCGACCGATGATCAAACGATCTTTACCTAGCAAGAGCTTTTTTGCGGACAGCTTGGCGTTAGAGCCTGGCTCGAGCTCGACTGACGTTTATATATTTGATTTTTCATTCTTGAGAAATAGGACCCATACATGAGCCTAGAAAATGGACCTAACACTAAGGTTATTAAGTTTATGATGGGCAAATTTACGAAGTAATAAGACTTCCGGGTAGCACTGAAAACTACGGCCCCAGACCGGTAAACCTCATGGTACTGGGCGGCAATAAGGCCCTAGCTAGAAAGACCACGAATTCCGACATCAGGCGCCGCTTCGGTCTCGATGTCACTGGAAATTACTCGAGCACATAGGTCAGCCGACGATGCTTATCGAGGTGCTATGTATGTACTACTAGTAATGTATATGTACTCCACTCCTGCCATAGCCATGTATACGTTCGCCTGCAGGCCAGCTTGATCGACATCGATTGAGAAGCGCTTCTCGCATAACAGGTTGTCCTGTTTTAAAGCCCTCGAAAGCAGCGGAGGCGACCACGGGACACTCATTGGAATACGCATAGTGGGGAGGAGTGACTTAATTGTTTTGTTACATAGTACGTAGAACTCTGGTCAATTCGAGGATCGAGAGCTAAACCACGAACCATCGGTGGTGGGATGAATACCGGACGCAAGGACTAGTAACACTTGTTTGAGGATGCTAGTTTCGGCATCCCGAGCACTTCCATTATATAGCTAGGAGCATTGCATCCGCTTGGTCCCTAGGAACAGGGACAATAACCCAGCTAGGCTGTAACTGTACTTCTTTCCTCACTGCGGATTTTAGGGATTAGCTGCATTTATGACACGATAACACATACGGCATTTTAGCACTGCGGGGGTAAGCCCTGATCCCCGGGAATCTAAGGTTGATTTACACTTTTGATGGTCAAGGATAGTGAGCTACTGATACGCGCTCTGGAGGCATGAATTTATGGTATAATTTTTCTGCTTTTTGCGATAAATATCCGAACCTAACGATAGAGGTCAGTGTTGCTGCGACAATTGGTATTTAGAAGGTGCATCTTGAACACATTCGTCTTAGAGGCTATATGAAATCTATTAAGAGCACATTCAAATACAGACAGGGTAACTTAGGAATGTCTTCTGCATGAAAAAACCTCACCGTTAAGATGTTGTCATCAAATTGACGGTCCTGTGTCAATGGTCTGGAAGAGTAGAGTAGAGAACTTTGAATGAGCCGTTTTCAATCCAAGAAGACCTTATAAAGCCTCTTCCTGAAATTGTAACCACTACTCTTATTGGTATTACGGATCGCTGATCGAATGTTACGAGTTGATAGCTCGAGATAGAATCCTGATTCGATTTTTCCTCTTCCGATTTCGTGAGTTCCTGTCGATGATGTATGATGATCATGCTCGTGGTTTCTCATTTTCAGAATCGTATTGGGCTTTAGGATCATGTGAAATGGACAGTCGCAAAGCTGCTTTGTACTAGTCCTACGGACTCGACTGGAATCACTAGCCCGTTATCGATATTTATCGGCTCGGTCCGAGTCGTATGCAACATACAGTAGTGAGTGGACGATGGATCCGCACTAGGATTTCGCTATCTTCCTCTTATCACTACTGAGATATCCTTGTGGAATAATATTGTCACGCTAATATATATGAGAGTGCCAGGCCAAAGAAGCAAATCTATCTAAAGTGTGACACTGAACGAAAAGAACGGACATAGGGAAGGGAGGGTTCTTACACCTTCGGCCTCGTGAGTTATAACAATCGAGATGCCGACAAAAAGGATAAAAGTTTATGCCAAATCGAAAAAAAAAGAGCCCCGGGCCTTCGTAATATAGCTAATAAACTTGTACACAGGATTCATCAGGTTAAAGAATAAGACTGAATTCTCCACTCTCTCAAAGATGGTTCTTACACTCTATCTACATACCTATCGCTATTCTATCACCTTTGACTCGTATCCCTGGATCTCTCGAGATAATAAAGTCACCCCCTAAGGACCCACTCGAACACATGGTGCCTGTCAGGTGACCCGGTCAAGGGCACTGGGAACTCATATCACGTCCCTTATACGATTATACAGTGCAGGCTGTATCATCCATTTATTATGATAGTTACTCGTAAGGCTACGGCTATGCTAGAATTCGATTATGTCATCATATCTGCTGGGACGCCTTGGACAGCACTATAACCTTCCTCTACTTCCACGACTCCCTCACTATCCTCACTCTGACCCGGGTAAGTCAAGTCGAACTTGGTCAACAAGTCAAATCGGACTTGGTGGTCAAATCAAGCCGCTGACTGGTTAGTTATTTTACGCTTGACCAAATAAAGCTAGCGCATCACCACTCAAGCGACTTGTTGTTGACCAACTAGCATCTAGTTCGCGCCGAGTGCTTGTATCAGGGCGAGACAAGTGGTTAAGGGCGCCGCTAGGGCAACCACATCCGTGTTGACGCGCGAATTTAATGCTCTGAATAAACAGAATGCGGGCTGTCAAAAAATTGAGAGGTTGGAGGAGGAGGCATCCAAAATTCACCAGCACTTTTACCCTCCTCACTGGCAAAACTGCTGTTCAACATCTTCACTAGCAGAACTACTACTGTAGCCCTGCAGCAACTGTGCGAGAGGATTTGATGAAGCCATGTCTAATGAAGGCAAAGCAGTAATTGATCACTGGGTAGTAACAGTGGATGCACTATTATTGTGAACAATACTGTCCAATCCCGTGGCTGGCGCCATACTAATTTGAGTGGGTTCGAGTGGGGGGGGTGTGCCATTAGGGCGGCGCTAATAGAGATTCAGTATGTAAAGGGTGTGCCGTTAGATGTGGGGGGCCGTGTGTCCTTAGGGCGGCCTGAAGTTCTCTTGGTGCGAACTCGCTAACATTGTAGTAATGTACTAAGCTCGGATTGGAAAGGAGTGATGTGCGGATCACCGGCTACGGATCCAGGATTTCAGACCGTCATATGTATGATATTATGGCGGCGTCTCTCTTGCTTAGAATATATACTTAATTAAGGGCGCATTAAGCGGCCATGTGATGCTTCCTTCCAGCTCCTCAACCTCAAGGGATTCAGTGGATTCTTATTTACTTATCATAGAATCATCATCACCTCTATTCCCGATATGGTCTTAAGTGGGGATTAGCTCAGCGAGAGCCCGGGCAATGGGGTTCCGTCAGATCTTTCACCCACTAGACTAGAGGGCAAGTCTCTCTGGTTAGGTGCAGGCAGACCGACCCGACAAAAATCATCGACCACCGCCCGCTTGGTAATTGCTTTTAATGATATTTAGAATTGTCAATATTGTCTTTTTGGGAAAATAGAATATTCGAAAATTCCCCCTTTTAATTTAGGCAATTTCTCCACATTACAAAATGGATTCTCCCATTCTGCCATCTTTATTATATTAGTTGGTTTTTATTCTATAAGCCTAAAAGGTGTTTAATTTGAATTCCATGTTGTGGGGTGGAATAATTGAATTTCAAAAATGTTGGGTTTTCTTATAGATTTCTAGCACCAGAAGCACGGACAATAAAGTAGGGGTTTTCTAATTCTAATGAAAAAAATAAAAAGTGGGGCGAGAGGACGCCAGTTCAAATCAGTATTAGGGCTTATATTAAGCGGCAATGTAAACAACCAATACACACATTTGAATTTTTTCATCATCCCCATCTATAACTCATCCCATCACTCTGAGTTACTAGCCATGTCTGCCGACATTCCCACACACAGATCTGACGAGCAGGCCGCTTACCCTAAGAGCATGCCTACCTACGGTTGATTGCTCCGCAAAACCTTGTTGAGAGGCTTAATATGGAGGCTCAGAAGGATCGTAACGGGCCATGTGAGAGAACTACAGTAACTACTCTAGACAGCGAGGAGGATTATGTGTGGCTAATGTAATTAATTACTTTACATTTCCTATTTAGTCATTAGATCTGTGCTATCAAAGTCGTATCGTATCGTAAAATGGGGCATTGCGCAGGCGTTAATACCCATTTGAACTAGCGTACTCGTGCCCCACTTTTTTTTTTCATTAGAATTAAGTCTTAGTATACAGCCTTGGCGGTTTGGGGGTATTTTTTAGTATTAGTACAAAACCCGTTATTATGACAAGAATACTCAACCCCTTTAGTATACTGATAGTATAGTTTAGTATATCTAGTTAGTATACCAACTCCTACTAATTGACGTTCTGAAGTCTGCATTTCGATGTCTTTATACAGTTCTAGCTGCATGGGAAATAAGGGTTTTTATCATGACGCGTACATAGGTTCGATAGGTTGGTGCTGTTGGGCTACCCGCGTGGGTCGTATAACTAGGCGTGACCGGGCCAGAGCGTTACTACGCATGTATGATACTTTGTTGTCGCATATTTTGAGATTACCCTGCCAGGGTATACTTATGGAACTATCTTACTGTATTAATGCTGCTGTTGAGGGCTTCTATCTCTGTGGTATAGTAGCATGGCTAAGCTTGCAAATATTGCCATTTAGTGGTCCTAGAGCACCATGTTTATTACTCCTGCAGGGGGTGCGTGCTATATATTCTCACCTTACGCAGTGGTGCAACTACCTAAATATGTATAAAAATAACTACTCCATCGGGATTCCTCATCAGAATCATCCTGGTCATCGCTGCTTTCACATAGTTCATCTAGGTCATTGGCTAGGGACCTAGGAAGCTCTTTTACCCCTAACTCAGGTATAAACTCACGTGAAAGCCAATTTGTAAGTGATTCCACCATTTTAGTGCTCTTGGCTTTGAGCCAGGCTCTAGTCCATGGTACGGTCCTCCTCCCACATGAGAATGTCCTCTCTGGCGCACCGTACATTGGCGGGATGGGTAATATATCTGGAGCCATTTTGGATAGCCTCAGGTATCGAGTCTGGTTATCTACCATTCTAGAGGCTTTGCTTCAGACCTGACCGAAGGACCATCGATGAATCATAGAAATTCACCATCCATTTCCAGGTGTGACACTTCGTGAATGTCACCTCGCATTACAGAAAAGGCGGATTGAGCCGATTAAACTTCACGCTTTTTCCCGTGCCCGATCTGGTTGGCGTTGGCTTAGAGACATATCGGGAGCAGGCGACTTCTTGTATTTGTCTTCTCAGAGTGACTGTACACGCCGAACCGCTTCATTTACCATGTCATTTGCTTTTCGGATTTTATCCATGTACCGACGTCGCCTTCAATTGACAGATCCAATCGTAACGCAGCTGAATATGCCAAACCCGCTTTGGGTAAGCGGTAGTACTTGTTCGGTACGAATATTACCCTATCCACTGTGTTGCGCATGCGATAGTCGTTGATATATATTTAACTGCTCACCAGTTAGCTATACCTTCCAAAGATCACTAGCTAATTGCAACTTACTCTGGTTCTTTGGCAGTGAATTAACAATATGTCAAGTGCCTCCTGGCATCAGACAGATTAGAAAAGGCTTGCTCCGCATTTAGAGCACCTTCTATAAAGACTAAAAGGAACTGATGGGATTTTTGAAGTAAGTCCCAATCATTTTTGTCTAAATTTGTATCGCCCGATATCCTCATTGTTCTCCATGAGCCAGTCAACAAGCGCCGCACGCTTCTTTACCGCTACCCCTATCATATTACCCCAGCTGAACCATTGTCAATCCCCAGAGCTACGCCAATCGCGTTGGTCCGGCTTTTATATAGGATGTTCGACGTCTTGAGTAAAACAGCAATATTGTGCGGTTTTTCAAGGGAGTAATACCGCTCTAGCCGTTATCCTGTGTGCTGGCCTTAGGTTTCTTTGAATCGGCTTTTTGTTTACCTTCTACTATATCCTGAGCGCTTGGCTGGTACTTGGCTAGATGTGTCCCCAGTCTGCGATACTGTAACGGCCAGAACGTCATCGTCATCAGAGATCTGATTAATTTCACCTGGAGAAGCAGACAGAATAGATTTATTCTGTAGTTCTAGTTGCAAGGGTGTTTCCATATCTTTAGAGGTCGACTTCTAGGCCCTGTTGATCACTGATAGCAATGCCTCTTTGGACTTTGCCAGGAGAAAGGCGTGTAGAGCTAAGTCGGTTATATGGCCCAGGCAGCGGATTCAAAATACTGGGGCATCATATTCGACCTAGAGCAATTGTCAAGGGCTATAGTTCAAGAGAAATAGGAAAGATCGTGTTTACAAAGCAAGATAATGATTATGATTCATAGATAGCATCTGTGTGGTTGGTGGGAACCTATACTAAACATATACTAAGCGAGCCCATACTAAACCCAATTCAGTAATCCCATACTAACATGCATTATTGTCCATTGTGCCAACAATACTATAATTAGTAATGATCCGCTAGCCGCAGGTGTGATATTATAAATTCATATTACGGGATCTAAAGGAGGGAGATACTCTACCCATAGATCCATCTTTAATAGGCGGGAATACTTCCCGTGGGCCATGTATGTATCATATCACTTTGACAAGCCAGCGGCGCCACTGTGCCTGCTTAGGGATGACTTTGAGACAGAGCAATTTGGTTGGTATTATCCCGAACACGCCACAGCGGTGCCATTGGAGGCCGCCATCCTTTTTGTTACCATAATCGGAGGATGCTTGTTATCTATATATCATAGAATAGGACATGATTTGATCTGTTCGCAAACAAGTTTCCAATTCTTTGCTATTGCTATTGCTATCATATTATTATGATAGGTCATAATCGATTAACTAATCAGCATACTAAAAAAAACAACTTCGTCATACACGTGCTTGGAAAAGGAGACTTTCTCACACCGCCTGCCGAGCATTGGTGGGGATGCAAGTTGACCGAAGTTGGCCTTGCTTGCGTCAAGGAAGCGGTCAAGGGAGAACTTTTTTATTAGTAATAAGTTAAAAGGAAAAATGACAAAAATTCAATGAACATTTGTGAACAAAAAATAATTGTCACTGACCTCAAATCGGCAATCTATAAACTATATGATATAAACCACATGTGATATCCTCCATCTACAGTTGACTGTTGATTGGGGACGTTAAGGTTACGGTATTATTCCAACGAGGTGGTCCGGGTGAGACCGTCAGCTAAAAAGTACCTGCTTGTAGGTGGTATCGGATAATCCGGCCTAAATAGCAATCAGAAACGATGGGCCCGGGGAAGTTGTTCCTGAATTCGCTGCTAGCGAGTAAGAAAGCTAAGTGGACCCCGTGTTGTGGGCTGGATTGGGACTCGGTGGCTCGCTTTGGTGATGATTCGGGTCGTTCAGCTCCCTAAAAGGGCCAGATCACCAAACGGGGGAAACGGAAAAGGAAAATCCACAGCAAAAGGGAGCTAGCTCAGAGCCTATCTCATCATTCTTCTATCCACATTGATTTCGACAAGCCTGAACAGATTGACTCGGCTCCTACTGGATTCTACGAAACCCCTCGCAAATAAAAGAACTAGAAGCGCGAAGATCATATTGGATGTCTTTCCGGAGAGCATATATGCTGCTCTTGCCCATACGGCGCGGAAGAGAGCTGCAGAATCGGATCGAAGAAAGCGACTCCTTCGCACGGCATGACAAGACGCGGCGTCGCTAGCTAGAATTTCGTTGGATAGTAAGATGCTTAATATGTGCGAGATCGGGCCGCCATGAAGATCGGCAAGATTTCCAAGAGGCTGGAGGCACATCATATCATGACCGCCTCACCGCTCTCGTGGTTTTCGGGCAGATGAAAGCGGTCAGCAGACAGGCTGACCTATCATGATTAACGATATCAAGATGGTGAACAGCGGTTGGTTGCTTTACCCCGTATAGCTATGGGATGCTTTTGTCCTTGGCATTAGAGACTTTTGATAGACGGAGCTTGTGGAAAACCGCAACTGCAGGCGTGGTCACACCGACCTAGAACGGCTTAGAACGTCAGTCGACGAGAATAATGCCTGTCGTTATTCATTTATATTGTACATGTAGAGTCCTCTGTAGATTAAAGGATGCTGAGGACCAACACGGCGACAAGAATCTGTTCCCAACTGCCTCCGAGGAGCTGGTTCTCATGCTCATTACTATGTACTACATAATTAGATCCTGTAGGCTGTGCCGGGTTTAGAGAGGATCGTCACCGAGTTCTTTAAAATCTACTTTAGAGGGTAGCGAGTATGATTGTTATAGTTATATACTTTTGCGGGAATATTTATGGAGGCTTCCTATCTCCGATGACGTCCAGGCACGGGACCTCTAGTATATTATAAAATGGTGCTTTATCAATTATAACCGAATTTCTTCAACAGTCTCCAAGTTATCATACTTATAATTGAGAATCCAATCTTGCGTGGCTCCATCACTGCTGTGGATCATATTTAGCAAAGGGTAAAGAAGAGAATACGTGTCACAAACCATGATTTTAGCTACCCAAGTACATAAAGTTTGTATGATAGAAAAACGGACTGATATTCCTTGACGCTAGTAATAATATGTAGGGGTATCGAGAATCTCTCAAGAAACTTCAAGATGTAGGACGGCGTATGTACATATCTACATACATGAACAGGACAGACATATACGGAGTACAGACATGCCGGATACACGGTAACAGGTAGAGACATCTCCTGGGTTGAATGCGAGACGCGCAGCGAGGCGTGCAAAGGCTGTGGGCGCGCATTTTGTTGATAACACGTGAGCCAAGAGACGGACCCAATGCCCAAACCCCCTGAGCGGAGCACTATATGACCTCCCGAAGGCGAAGCTTGTACTGCACCAGGGGGTGATTTTCTACTGTTTCTTAGAGTTGATCAACTGGCGACGTGGCGAAGAATAAAAATAGTGTGTGACTACTATATTTGACCTCGACTACTCGCCATCTTTGGTAACTCCCCGGTTATATTGACCGTCATTAACTTGATGATGATATCATCGTATTCATACCAGGTGAGTCCATGTGCTTAAGAGCCAAAATTAGATCACACCATCCAGCCTCACGCAACATGCCAACAGGATGGAACAGTGTACCAGTGATCAGTGATTCCCCGATATCCTTTCACTGTCATCTCAATATGGGGTGGTGATGCAGAATAGGTGTGCAGAGCAATACCTTTACCGCTGAGAGATTTAGGGGAGTTGTGAGGTGCGGTGATTAGTTGTTTGGTTGCTACAGTATTCCTATGGGTGTGGCCGGGAAAGGGATAATTATACAAGAGCGGGGGTAACGAGAGCAGGAGGGGCAGACCGATCAGGTTGAGGGGTTGTTACCAAGTTTCCAGGACTGCAGGAGTATCTTGAACATGGGTATGATGGACAAGGGGATCAAATTGTGGTACAATTTCCCCTGGCTGAAAGTAAAGTTTGTGTTTTGACGATCAAGCTTCTTCGAGCCGCTGAGTGAGAATATAATCGGCGACGTGAGAATAAACAAGAAATGGCACAGGCTAGTTGGCGAGGAAGTTTGCCGGACGCCTCATTTTTTCTTGTGAGACAACGACGCTGTAGGACGTGCGGGACCCAGTGCGTGTGATTTGATTGATGATAGGATATCCGTGTCGGACCTGACTCCCGCGACGCCAACGACACACGACACCAACAGCACCCAGAACATCCAGGATAAAACTTAAGATTTTCTCGAGTCGGGACATTCAAGACATAGTATGGAGCCGAGTCAGTTGGATTTGCTGTTGATCATTATTGTTGTTACATAGTCATATTATTCTGTTAGTATAGTACATGGGCTGTATCTATAGCTACATCTATCATCTCATAGCACCAGCTCCGCAGCCGATGTACCCAAGATTTCGGGTTGTCCTTAGAGGCCATATTCAACGGGGGCCGATGATTCGTAAGGTGGATGCTATTCGGTGTCGCGTTTGGCCCCCGGTTGGACCGGGGAAGCATGACAGGGTCACGGGAAGCTACTAGCAGCCTCTGAATGCTTTGCTCGGGTCGAGGCTATTATTTTATTATTATTAATTTATTTATTAATGTGGTTTTCTCAGTAGTATACATCGCGGGTGGGGAGTAGGGATTTTCGTTGTGGGAGTACAATAATTCCCAGCAACGAACTGACCACAATATTTCAACGGGTACTTCATCTGTATCTATTATCATGGCTAGTGTTGATGCATCGGGGAAGTTTATGGAGAACACTATTTGCCACTGTCGAGGTACCAGAGTCACGGGGTGGCAGAGTCAGTCAATAAAAGATGATTCTTAATAATAAACTAGACCCCTAAGTTGGAGTCAGTGGTGAGGGCTAAGTGTGGCTTTCAATTCCTATGGTATGATAATAGAGGGGCGCAGCCCGCAGTTCTTGGTCGAGAGGGCTGAATTATTGGCTTTGGGGTGGTTGGTTTAAGTTGTTATGCTGCACTTCATTCCCTAAAGCCAAATGTTTATTGAATGAATACATACGTATCATTCATTATTCCATGACATGATATGTGCTGGGGAGGATTCAGGAAGGGTGCCATCATTCTTCACTTTTCCAGAGCCGTTCTCGTATCGTGAATGACCTTGTACTTGAACAGTTTCTATGGTCTTACTATTTATTTTATTAGCTCATTATTCGCAACAGCGTACTACGATGGTATGTATGATACATAATAACAACACGGGTTACAGAGCCTCGTTAGAATGTTATGAGATGAAAACCAAGTACTACTCGACATAGGATACTGTAGTTATTAATCAGAAAATGGAGTTTGTTCGCCTGTTGGGTTCCCGCAAAGCAGCAAGAGGTCACGCCCTTTAAGGTTCCTTAGGCTGGAGGTTGTTCGGTAAGGCGGGCACTTGTCACTCCTATCATAGGCTAAACTTGTCCTGGAAAACACTTTGCGGAACTGGGTCGCAGCGAATGGCCTAAATGGTTTTAGAACTAGTCATCTCTGCGTGGTTCCAAAGCACTAGTGCGTGGACTGATACCAGTCAAGTGCCGAGAACGATCTTCGACCAGTCATCAAAGGGGAAGTGTCGTTAGTCAGCCCTGCACTTCAATGATCCGTAGGGAGTAGCCATAGGTAACCAGCTTTCTTTTTTCTTTCTCCCTTTCCCCTCCATCCCCTCTTCTTTCTTTCTCTTGGTCACTCGCTCCCCTGGAAGAGGTCGGAAAGCCCCTCCAGAAATAATTTTCCCCCCGTCCCCCTCCTATCGTACTCAACTACTCCGTACTTAAACTAACCAGGCCGACTAAATGCACACCCTTGATAGGGAAAACACGTTTTTCACGCTCTCTTCCCTCCCACTTCCTTCCCCCAATATTCTATTCCCCCCGTCTTATGCACCATATGGATCCTTTACGCCACGGCCCGCAACGCACAGAGGACACACCAGACCACGAGTAATATTCCACCTAACCCCCCCCTTCTTTGTGCTTCCCTCAACCAACTTTTTGTGTCCTCTGAATTTCTTCCCCGTTCTCTGTCTCTTGTCTTTCTTCGTTCTCTTCTACTATCCCTCAACTTTCCCCCCTCTTCTTCCCCTCCTCCCCTCTCCCTTTTCCTTTCATCATCCTCACCTGGTCCTCGTCACCCTTTTCTCCTTCACTACCTCCTCAATATACACCTTCCCCTCCTTCTCTCCCTCCCCTCATCTCGTCGCGTCCGTCTTCAGTCGGGGCTTTCAATTCTCGGTTTTTTCGACGCCACTCCTTCTCTGTTTCTGTCCGCCTGTGGCTGGACATTTACTCTCCCCTCCATACCCTGTAATTCGAACCTGTTGCTTTCCTCGTCAATTTCCCGTTCAAGGAATGATCAGATCGCAAATCGGACCTTCGTCAAGGAACCCCACTCAGACACGGTGTGATCGTGCAGAACGGTCTCCGATCTTTTTTCTCTGTCCGTTATTGGTTTACTGAGAAGAAGCGTTCTGTTACTCCACCTCGTCCTCACGATATGGCTCCAACCGCCTCCACCGCGACTGGTAGTACTCCGGCCAAAAAGGCCTCGGCCCCAGAGAAGAAGTATAAATGTCAATTTTGCAATCGTGCTTTCAGTCGAAGTGAACACCGAAGCAGGCATGAACGTTCCCGTAAGTATTTGCCATGTCGCATTCTCCTGATGTTGGTAACCTCTCTTAAGTGCTGTTTTGTAAATTACTATTTTTTCGTGTTCTGAAATACCGAATTTTTGTTCTAAATCATTTCTATTCTTATGACTTCACTTCAGGTTCCTCGATGCAATTCGAGAACCACTAATTAGGATGAATATAATTTAGACACGTGGCTGATGAAATTACCCCAACAGATACGAAGGAGAGACCTTTTAAATGTTTAAAGTGCCGAAGTACCTTCGTGCGTCGAGACCTCCTCCTCCGCCATGACCGTACTGTTCATGCGAAAGATGGCGGGATACCCCTTGTCACGGAAGGACGGAGACGCGGGGGTGCTGGTGTCCAGAAAGCCTCGACCTCCGTATCCGCCCCGTCGAAGCCATCTATTACAATCGACCCTGCGACGCTGGAACAGATTGAGGCTAGCAGTGATGGGATGGTTGACCTTGAAACGGCTGCCATGTTAATGACAGATTTTCAGCACAAGGCTGCGGCGGCCGCAACGGGTCAGGTACCTGACCGGGTGGGATCAGATCCATCATACTCACCTAGTCGTGGTCCGCTACTGGAGCCACCAGTGGCGTATCTTTCAGTAAATGATACACTACCTCAGATGCCATGGGATACTCTTGTCTCTCCAACGGAGACGAAGCACCATTCTATCACATCGGGGTTCTCATCACAGGATTCCGGTCCGCATTCTCACCAACTTTCTACCATTATGGATAGGCATGGACCTTCTGGTGACGCTCTGGCGCCGTCAATACACTCGCTCGTAAATTCATTACCAGTTTCTGGGAACTCGACGCCAAATGCTCTATCGCCATATCCATCGATGACCGGTCCTGTGAGTCCTGTCAACTACCGGCGGTCACCTGGACCGAGCCAGGCTCTGATGTTGCCAAAGGCTCCACAGATCTCCAATAATATGGAGCGTGACATCATTGTCGAGGGAGTGAAAGCGGTGGATACCCTGTCCACGTTGCCTGATGGCTTCCAGCTACCCTCTACAGCTGCTATCAACCGATACCTCTCCACCTACTTCAACTTATATCACCATCACTTACCTTTCTTACATCAGGGCTCATTCAAGGCAACGACAGCATCCCCGCCTTTGCTACTCGCAGTACTGTCGATTGGTGCGCTCTATACACTGGAGCGTGAGCATGCCTTTATGCTACACGTCGGCTCCAAAGTTCTCGTAAACCAGTTCTTGCAGCAAAAGGACAACTTTGACTCCAGGAAGTGTCCCTTGTGGGCAATGCAGAGCACCTTACTGAACATGATCTTTGAAAGCTGGAGTGGCGACCCCAAGGGTCTCGAGTGGACATGTTCCATCAAGAGTTTACTCGCCAACGTAAGAATCATTCCTGTTGTCTTAAACACACGTTTCTCAATCTGTAAGTTACGGTGTGCTGACATTGAACCAGATGGTTTCCGGGAACCGATATCAATTGAAGGTTCGGACTGAGGCACGTGAAGGGGCCCCGCCAACTCGGGAGGAATGGATCGAGGATGAATCATGTCGCCGCACTTACTATGCCGTCTATATTTTCTTTGGCATGCTGACGCTGACGTTCAACCACACGCCTGCAATGAGCTTTGATGAGTTCGACAACCTAGAACTCCCGTCA
Organism: Pseudotulostoma volvatum; assembly: GCA_019804575.2. Classification (NCBI taxonomy): domain Eukaryota; kingdom Fungi; phylum Ascomycota; class Eurotiomycetes; order Eurotiales; family Elaphomycetaceae; genus Pseudotulostoma; species Pseudotulostoma volvatum. Next base: position 9,160 of record JAHQZX020000163.1, on the reverse strand, counting down.
ACCGAATCCTTGTGGAGCCTTGAGGCCACGGATGAAGAAAGCTGGCGCCATAGTCTAGCTTCGGCTGCGGTCCCCACCGTTAGACAGGCACACGACAGCCTTTTCCAAGGGGAACAAACGCGGTATAGCGCCTTTGCAACACGGGTTATGATCAACGCTCTATTCCTTCAAGTATGGAGCCATAAGCGCAGTTTCGAGGCACTACAAGATGTCGTTACCGAATACAAGCTTCGTCTAGGTTTGGAGACCTGGGAGAGTTCTCTGGAGATCTGCGAATCAGAAACGATCGTCGTCCCCTTGAGTACTCCTCAGGAAGGCCACCCTCTCATCTTCAACTCAATGGCTATCTATCGCAATACCCGTGCGCGGTTGGAAGTCGATCTCAAGTCTGTACAGGAGGCGCTTCGTTATCATTCGTCCTATGAGGTTGCTGCCGCGATGACAGTTGCTCGTGACAAGGTAAAGCGATCGCAAGAGATGAACAAAGTCATCGAACAGTGCTATGAGTGCATAGAGATCCCTGCAGTCCGCGGCATCAACTGGGTCGCTAAGACATCCGCAACCAACTGGAGTGTAGAGCACCCGCTCTGCGGTCTCGATCTAATGGTCATTCTCAGTCTCTGGCTCTATCGCCTGGAACATGACGAGGAGCAAGCTACGGATGCTGAGCTAGCTATCTACAACAAGGTGCGGAGTCTGTTTGACCCTGATGCTATCGATGCTTTTGGGAAACTGAGTTCCACTGTCGCCCGTGTTTGGGGTAAGATTCTTGATGGCGTTGTGGTATGGGGGTAAGTTAACACGCAGGCACCTGGCCATATTTCTGAAACGAATCTAACATTGAGGTGCAGGATTACCAAACTCATGGGTGAATCCTTTAAACTCCATGCTCAAGCTCTTGTGGGCTATGAAGACTCTCTCTTAGCCTCCAAAGACCAACCGTTGCAGCCCATGCCAATCAAGGGACTTGCCAGCGTTGCAACCGCCTACTAGGGATCTCCCATGTAGGCCGTTCCAATCTTTTCTCCTTTACTCTCCTTCGTCTCATAATTCGCGGTTCAGTTCCCTACTAAGTTTCTCCTTTGGGGCACTACGTTTTGTGAGCTGAATATCTTTATTCCCTTGCATTTTCTAGGTCATTACCGATATTTTTATGCTGGTGAATTGCCTGGAAACTTATCTGTTACGCTTTCATTAGTTTTTTTTTTTTGCCTAATAAAGGTCGACTGTTACGGAAATATGGCATTCTCGGGAACGGATTAGCAAAGGGCGGCAGACTGTCTTTCGGATGAGAAATGGATGTCATCCCCGCATAGTTTTCACCAGGCCTTCGCCCCTTTGCTGGTAGTTTCCCGATTGGTTTTCCATCTCACGTCATTTCTGGTTTCGTTCTCCCGGTTACTTTATTTTATTACACTTCAAATTTTGATGTTCAAGAACTTATAGGAGTATGGTCAGGTCGTCTTTCATGTTTTGATGGGTTAGCGAACGCAATGTCTCTGCACCCGGCTGGTCCTGCGTGTTTCTTCCATTCTAGCATCTTTGCGAACCTCCTTAATATTTATTACCCATCCCCCCCCCCTCTTTTCTCAAGTGCTCCTATGTTCTGAGGACCGTTCTGTCTTGGTGGCTTTGATTCTACTTTCTGATATTTTTACTTTCCATGAAACCCGCTTCACTTTCATTCGAGCTTCGAGTCACTCCCTGGACACGGCCAAACCTCGTCAATGGGCTTTGTTATCCTCTTCTCTTACACTTTTTAGTTCTCTTTCTTCCCGTCTCTTTAACTTCAGTCATTGCGTTGAATTAGAGTCTTTCCAATGGTCACCTCTCTTCTATTTGCATTTCTGAGGATCTTATTTGAGCACTAGTCGCCTCATCGTTCCGCTTACTGTTACCGTTCATCTTGCGTTGAATATCGATCTCATTTGCTTTTATAGCGTTAAATTGTCGGTTTTGAATTTGTGTACTATAGTAGTTTGTGAACAATGAGAAAAATAATGGATGATTTGGGACACTTGATCAACGTTGTTATTTCTGAAGGTCACTAGCTTGCCATTGGATAGGTAAATGGAATAAACAATCTGAAAAACTTCTTAGTCTCCTGACGATAGCTCTTGGAAAAACGAACAACACAGAAAAAAAGTGGGGGTGGGGAACAAGATAGCACAAACAAAGCAATGTTGCTTAGAAACAACACAGTCGGTTAATTATTTTAACTTAGATGATCGCTGGATGAGCGTGCAGACCAATCTATGATACGGTTAGGACATTGATTAGGTAGTACACGGATTAGCCAATTCATGACTTTCAAGTAGAAGAATAATAATGATAACAAAATGATTTGTGAATTTAGCTTGCATCGAATTTCGGTATTCACTTTCGCTATTAGCTTTATATCCTGTAGGATTCCTAGGAGGTACTAATCAGCTGGCCCAGTCACTGTGGCTTCTGATTCCTATTATATCGCTAATTAATCGTAATCAGGTGGGATTTGTATTAGCTATGGTTAACCCGGTATATCTGATTCTCAACCTTCGGATTTGAAGGCATTTTGGCATACTTCCTTCTCTAGGTAGCTTCTGTTACCAATAATCATGAAATATGGAATTTAGCGGCGGTGTAAGTAGGGGGGTTATTATATATAATAAAATAGTACCACAAACCCCCCTAAGTAAGATTGCCGGGGTTCCAGTCTAACATGTATGTTTGAGAACCTAACGTCACCAGAAATAGGGGTTCAATAACTAGTAACCGCACTAACAAGATTGAGGTCGATCCTCAAAAGATATTAATTAGTATATAGTATCAATTAAATCAATTGGCGAGTCCCTAAATGATTGGTGAAAGGATTATGCTTTTTCTATCATATGATATGCTTCGATCTAACCAGACCGCGTGACAAGTCCTTGGTTGGATGTTTTTTCTTAGGTAATAATAATAAATACTTTACTAGTATTTATTTTTTATTTTGTAGCATTGGCTACTTCCGATCACGGGAACACGGCGTTAAATATATAACACCTGCCTATAACGAACCCGCGTTATACCAAACGGAACACTGTGTTCAAATTTAAACCCTCATAATACTAATAATTGTCCTCTATAACAAATCAAGAGGTCTAACCATTCAATCAGTTATAGGCAGGGTTTACTATATACTGGTAATGCGGACTTGTCCGCTCAAGTGGCCAAGAACGATATGTCAATCTCGTATGCTTTAATGTTGATATAAAAAGAAAGGTGTTAAAGGTGGCAATGTTCCTGTTTAAATTTAGTGGCGGGGTCTAATAATATCAATCAAGACGGTACCATTCCTATTTCGTTTTAGTAATATAGAATATAGGATCGAGGTTGGTAATGATCCTATTTAGGTTTAGTAGCAGGTATTGATAGTTATACGACAGAGTGACGAATTAATAGGAAGTCTTTTCCCTTATAGACAGCTATCTCGACATCAAGCTACTGTCAAGCACGAACTATATAATGGACTAGGCTGCTGTGTTGGGCTCACGCTCAACAGTTCTACAGCATTTTCTTCAAGCGGTACTTGCCTCTAGCAGGTTGGACATCACAGTTACACCGCCTTGAGCGGGGGAAGGAGTTGTGATATATCACCCAGCTGACGATTGTGTTGTGCCGCCGAGTTGGAAGTGGTCTCCTTAAAAGACCTCACAGCGGATTGAATAATAGACACGGAAATAACAGGCGTGAACTGTTCAGCTGTGAGTTGGTGGTTATCATACTTGGTTTTAGAGCACTAACAACATCAGATCCGACAGCTGAAGAGAATGCCCTGTCTAATAAAATTAGTATGTATCATCTTTCAATATAGATAAAAATTTAGACAGCTTGTGCTGTGAAACATTTCCGCGGCCGTGAATAAGCCGGCTGTTGAGCATGGCGGCGTTTATCGCAGGTTGGTTTGGTAACCTGATGCCTCCGGGGGGGGTTGATCCACAACATACTGGAGCATAAGGCCTGTAGATTGGAACTATTTGACATAACGAAAGGAGACACCAAGCTGGCCAGCCCGAACCCCATACAAAATGCTAGTTTTTGCTTATATATCTCAACACCCACAGCATAGCCTGGTTTCTAATTTGGATGTTGAATTTTATATCGATAGAACCATATATTAAACATATGAAAAATTAAGAAGTAGAAAGTTGGGTTTTGGTCGGAACATCAAGCCGGCCAGGAGTCCGGGACATCGGGCTGCTTAGGCAATGCCAGATAGACCCAAATACCAGTAAACATACATATAGCAACATTTCAATGCACGTAAGGTATGTTTAAATGGTAAAGCTAAATTCCATGACTTTAGGCTGGCGACGAGCTATTATCTGCGGCAAAGGCTTGTTAAAAAATTCGGCGGATTTTTCGATTGGCGTATCACAGTATCCTAAGACAAGACTAGATTTTCTAGACGCCTACAACTATAAGTTTACCAGGTGGTAAATATATTTATCACCCAATCTTTTGGAGGAAAAGGTATTAACTATCTATACTTCGCTTCCTAATTAGATTATATTACGATGTCGACCAGGCTCTGCTAGCGCGCCAAGCTGCCAAGCGACTACAGCGAGACCAGACCCCTTTTGATTAGGGGGGTCGGAAATGGTATATTGGGTATTTAAAAAATTTTTTATTTAAATACTAGGTATTTACCTGGTAGATATTTTCGAAATACCAAAATACCGGTAGTATATATAGGTAGTATGCTGGCTGCTATGCAAGACAAAAGTTCAAGGATATCTAGGAAGTGGACTTAATAAAGCGAACAAGCGAGTGCGTGCAGGATTGCTACGCTATAGGAACGCCGTAAATATTTACCAATATTTACCGCATTAACCAATGATCATAGAACTCCATGGTAAATACCGCGGTATTTACGAATTTCCGGGTTTTTGCTAAATACCCGGTAATTATTTTATTTACCAAAATATTACCCCCTACTGTTGATCACCTAACCAATTGAAAATTTAATCCTATGCCCATACCAAGCTGCCTGAATGACACGCACCACTTGCTTCTTTCCTATGGAGAGATGCAAACTTCGAATAATAACCGTTAGATCATCGATACATTATCTCATCTGTCTGCTAACGGCCTCGACTTTATTATTACGAAAACCTGATCAATGCGAGTCTTCTCCTATCCAATGAAATACTCTGGCTTCTCAGCCATGAAGTGGGAACTTCTAACCGATAGAATGCCCTGGCCTCTTTACCATCGAGTAACGTGAATGTCAAATGATACCTCATTTCCTAGTTGGTAGAATACTACTTGAGATGGCTATTCTAGCCTTTTCAGTTGTAGTCCTGGTCTGGGTTACATTCACAATGCTACGAGTAAGTAAAGCGACAAGTATGACCGGTAACGGCATGCCCCGATGCTCCAGGCTTAGATCTTATCAAGCATAAAGTATACTACGCTGGCTAAATGAACCTACCATGGTCATTCATTAAGTGTAGTATTAGTATAGTGGTAAAGTCAGCACCTACCTACTTGCATATATGTAAAACCCAGCACTGACATGTGTACAACAGAAAATTAATACAAACGATTCCGGGGGGCTTCAAGCTGCTTCTATTAGGTCCCTTGAGATATTGCCAGTGGCCCATATGCTCTCCATGAGCTGTACCCTGCAAACCGCAAATGAACTGTACGATAGTATGTCAGAGAAGCACAAACAGCGATAGAATGGACAACCTGATTGGAACACTATCCAATTGGAGGATTCGGGTAATGCTTGGAAAACAATAGACATGATGTTAGGAAAAACAAAATTTTCTTCCCTTAATAAGAGATTCAATTATTTAAATACCGAAGTGTTAAACCTCCATCTTCTGCAAAGCGAGCTCCTGGTGGCACCTCTTCTATACTGATCTCACAGGGTGACTAGTAGTCGATTGTTTCTCTACGGTTACAAGTATGCTATTGCCCACGTACAAAATTCTCGACACTTTTGCTTCCGCTTCTCTAGCTTCTCTTTTTCCTTCTCTAAATGTCAGGGTCTATACTCAAACTAAGCTTTAGCTTAGCGACCTAAGATTGCTCAATACACCGTAATGACGGGAAAATAATGATGTTTGAACCCCTCCTATTTGCTAAGATATAGTCGTTAGTCTAGACCAATGTATCTTTCTCAGGCTGTTGTTTGTGTTAATCAAGGCTTCTCTAGTAGAGAAATATTTTTTGCGCCTCAGTGTCTGCGGGATGAATGTTGTATCATTGTGTCAGAGTGGCAGTCTTTGCGGCTGCCTTCCTTACTTCTTTCTCCGAGCTATCCACCTCTTTGATAGTGATTTCAACAACATCAAGAATACTTTGTTTCTCGTTTTGTCGGCGGATTTTGTCTTTGAAGTTGAATGCCGATGGAGCTTGAGGAGACTCAATTTCAGTTTTTGCTGACGTTTCACGTTTTCTGGCCGTTGCTAGATGCTTAGCGGCAACGTTTCTTTAAACACTAGAAGCTTGTTTGTCGATTATGCGACGTCATGTATTGGGTGGTGCTCTCGTCCCCCAAGCTATGTGCTTGACTGCACATCACCACAATGCGGCCGTCAGTTTGCTTGTGACTCAATTGCTTTTGTTCATCCTCGTGGTGGTACGACCGGCCAATCGAGTCACAAGAAAACTGGAATCGAGCCTGCCTCAGGCCTTTAATCCTCGAGCTCTATCGGCATCGAAACTACAAAGACAAAATCCCCCGACAAAAAGAGAAATGAAGCTTGCTTGATGTTGTTGAAATCACTGTCCAAGAGGAGGATAGATCGGAGAAAGAAGTGAAGAAGGCAACCGCAAAGACTGCCGTTGACACGATGATATAACATTCTTCCCACAGACACCGAAGCGCAAAAGGACCACTACTTCAATTAGTGGACAGGACACCGGAAGAGCCCCGTGCAGGCCCTACTATAGGTTCAGGAACTCCGCCGGCAGCAATATCAGTTGCGTTGGCGACACCAATGGCGACAGTAATACCCACCTCCGTACAGTGTCTTCGACAGAACCAGTCGCACACAGTCTCAGTCAGGGAGACAGATGAAGAAGAGACACTACAGATCTCTCAACAGCGACGGCATTACATCAAGAGTCGAAAATGGCTCCTATAGGCTACCTAGGATTTTCTATATAGATATTCATCTTTTCTTAATTTTTTATTTCAATTCTTACCTCTTCCCAATTTTGTCGGTAACTAGTACCTACTATTTATGCACCTGTCTATTCTAATTACTTGCAGTGCTCGCTTCTGCTTGATTCTTCCTTTATTGAACAATGAGGCATCACAGTACTGAGCAAGGTTTCCGATAACCTGGTTGGGCACAAAAAAAAGGAACCCGTGAATACCTAGTTTACTATAGAGAAAGCTCTATAAAATGAAAAGGGGAAAAAGAATGACGGCGACATTAATGGTATACTATCAGAAGAGAGGCACTACTCTACCATGCTCAGCGATTAGGCCTTGTATAAATGGAGAGTGAGGACATAAATGTGTAATAAACCATACTGTATAAACTATCGTAGTATGATAATTTTGCCCCCAAATGACCGCAAAAGAATAATGGTATTAGAAGTCTCGCCAGTTGACTAAAAAACTAACTTGAGATTAAATCCTAGCAGCTTAATTGTCGCCGGGTTGTTGTCGAATATGTCTTATTTGTAGTCCCTTTTTCTCATTCGCCAATTCCAATCGACGAGCTTCGGCTTGTTTGATCTTTGTTTCAGCTTCAATGCTTGCTTTCTATCTCTACTCATTGTCTTCGAAGCTCAATATTTTGATTCCGTAAATTAACAGAAGCTGTCCTTTGGAGCTCTGATCCGCTACTATGAGAAGATCTATCATAAATTTAAACTGTTAGTTATGATTACTAATGGATTTAATGAAACTTACGATCTTGATAATTGTGATCTCAACTGTTGACCTCGAACTCGACCTCAACCTCGAGCCCTGCTCTGTGAACCACGAACTACTACGCCTAATGAATCTGCTTGGAGCAAAATCCTATCAGATAGTTCTTCTTCAATAGATCGAATAGGATCTGATTCTTCAGCCCCCCCCGATTTCGTTTGCTCTCTGTTATATAAAGCGATTAGTTATCAATCAATTAAATCTAATAAACTAGTCGAATACCTTCACAAGCTTGCATGCTATCAATTCGATAACTGTTACTAGTTTTCCATCTGCCAGGGCAAATACCATTTCCTCCTGAGTATTCAAGCCCCTTGTATAAATTACCGTAGTACGCCCTTGTGGATGAGCCCCGGGATACTCAGGAATACATTCGAGAAAATTAAACCTCAGACTCGTTATTCCTAAGGCTGTAGCATTCGTTATGGGAATCGGTATCTCCGGAGACTCTTCAACCTCTTGTTTTGGGGGGGCCTAAAATTAGGTACGATTAAAGATAAAGTTGTAACTATAACTATTGTTATATGTATATGCTAGAATATAGTAGAAATATATATTGAGCAAGTAGTGAGCTCACAATCCGCTCTTCATAAAAACCATTATCATTGAACATATTTGTCAGCTCCACTTCGGCTTCCCTGATATCTGAATCTTGGGGAGGCGACTCTAGAGCGGCAGGTATTCCCCAACTGTTGTGTTAAGAATAGTATATATGAAACTACCTAATAACGCTCCAGGCAAGAAATAATGATCGGACTCCGGAAGGCATGGATTTCTAAGATAAATATAAGGGTTGGTATGTTAAAGTTATAGGGCCCCAAGATACAGTTGAACCATATCCCACTTTGTATGAAATGCAACAAGATCATTAACATAAGGGTGTTGGTGGCGCTAGTGATGGCAGCACTTGGTGTAAGTGGTGCTGTTGTCGTAACGGTAGTAGTATAGCCGAATTTAGTAGTGTTTCCGTTCGTTGGAATTTTTCGTTGGGTCTGTTAAGGTGTCGGGCTAGTGAAATGGCGCTAATCGGATCGGGTCATGTTAAGGCTGTCTGTTGGTATGCTAGAGGGGGAGCTATACCGATTCGGTGATCGGGGTATCCCTACCTATCTTGCTTATTTAATCCGTTAACTTACGCTCCGCTTGTTGCATAGTAGTGGCTTGGAGCTCTATTACGTGTTGGCCATGGGCGATTTGGATTTCTGAGATCTGCTGCCGGTGGGCAGCTAGGATTCCCTCAAG